>JAPMNZ010909553.1:0-10947 GCA_029875035.1 Pomatoschistus microps
GTTAGCGCACACAGACAGCTGAAGTAACAAGCGGTAGTGACTAACCTGAAGCCGTGTCTTCGTCACCGGTTACTGCATACACAGCGAAGTCAGTTAGAGCAGCTTTAATGTTTCCTTATATTAGTAATTTGAGTTGCTCTGTGTATGAATTATCCTATAAAAATACAATTGTCTTGTATAATGTTCTTGTTTCTGTTGTGGGTGGTTAGTTTATTGTCAAAGGGCATCTTTTCTAAACTTTCATTTATTATATTACATCCATGGTTTAAACCTACCTCTGAAGGTACAGACTGTAACGCTAGATGGCGGTGTTTTCCGTCTGTATTTCTGGGTTGCCAAGTAAGATTTTATTTTTTAAAGAATCATATAACTTCGCAGATAGAGGAATTTTCCTTCCTAAGTTTTGTTTGACAATAACAGAATGACAGCAGAACCCCGTGGTACTTAGTTGGTTGAACCAGACAATGTTAACGTTCAGTCTATGGTTTTAATACCTTATATTTGGTCTTTACAATATGTGCATCTAAATAGTATTTGTTCGATGGCAAATCTCAACATGTCTTGGCTTTTTTTCATTTAATATTGCTTACCTTCTTTCGCGCTTTGCCTTATTTTGTGAGGTTCAGTGCCATTTTGCGCTGTGATAATCTGGCAACCCTGCCCTCATATCTTTCTTCTCGTCCAGCATGGCAGCGTTGTATGGCGCATACACGTTGTGCGGTATCGTCCCTTCTCAAAACCTCAAATCTGCAGGTTTACATGGCATCAAATCAGAGAGAGATCAGGACCACGTACTGGTCACAGACTCCACCAGATCTGTCACTCTGTACAAGGTAAATTTCACTTCTGAAAGTCCATGTGGCTAACTGATCATGGCTACATGACTCGTGTTAGCATTAGCTTCTCGCTTTACAGGCAGATGGAGGCAAACTCCTCTGACAGTAACTTTAACTATATTCAGTGAATGCTTTCCAAGTATGTAGGGTTACATGTATGGTTATTGTATGATTAAAACGTAGTCCTAGCGGTGAGTGCTTAAGTTAGATGCGTTGGATCCATAGACAGCAGTTGGAGCACAAATGTTCTTCGTTCTTAATGTATTTTTTATTTCTGTTTTTTCCAGGTGTCTGATCAGAAGCCCCTCTGCAGTTGGACTGTAAAACAGGGACAAAGTTTGACCTGTCCGGTAACATACAACTCGATTACAAAAGAATATGTCGCTGTTTCTGACCACAAGGTTAGCTCAACACTCATGCCAACTCTGGTTATAAAGCTTTATGGCTTCTTTAAAATGTCACTTTTGTGTTCCACAGGTCATTCGAATATGGAAAGAAGACGAGATAACTCTAGAGAAAGCTTTCAAAGCAACAGTAAGATTTCATCGATATATCTCTAACTCTATCTCTCAAGCACGAGTAGTGTAACTTATAGTATTGTCAATTCCAGGTGTCTTCAGATGTGTGGCAGGTCCACAGTGCACCGGGAGCAGATCCTGTTGTTTTATTTCGAAGAGGAGCCGTAAGACTTCTGGATTCCATATTGGCTGCACCACAACAAACTGTGGAGGATGTTTTGGCTCAGGATGAAATCCTAAGGTAAGTTGTTAAGTTTGCTTTGCAAGTCATCTGGCCCAAGGTTCCCTCTCTTTACAGCTGCAGAGTGCTGTTGGAGTAATGAAAAACTTTGGGAAATTAATTACTGCTCTCCACTGTGACAGTGCACAAAATCACTGTTTACAATCTAAAAGCAGTATACACTGTCATTCAGTTGATGTTTGATAAATAGTGATTGATGTATAAATCAGTGTATTTACTGTAAATGTTTTTGTAGGTGGAGCACTAACCTGATTGCAGACTCCCAGCATTTTGTCATTTTCACAACAGAACAGGTAATTATTATTGTTTAAATTGTATTTTCTATAGCCTTTTTTTGTTTTTAATTGTTGGTTATTGGTTTTTTAATAACTTTTTATTTTACCATCAGAAAGGTGACCACTTCCTGTACCTGCAACGGTTGAACCCAAACAGTCTTCAGAAATACAGTCTTGAAAGGGAGGAGCCTGGGCTCTCTCCTTTGAGCTTCTCTGTTGCTCTCAGGGACAAGCAAATCTTCTTGCTTTACCTCTGTAAGGTTGCATTCATGTTTGTGCTAGTTCATTCTTTATTCCTTTTTTAACCCTTTTAACCCCAATTGCTAGATCCCAATGGTCATGTGTACCAGAGTGTGGTGCTGGTGCGAGGCGTTGGTGCTGATGACGGAACTCTGGCTCATACTTTGCCCCGGAGTCTGGTCCTGAGCCTCTCTGTGGGTGATGGACTTCTGGACTCTGCGTCTGCCCTAATCCTGGATGAAGCGCATGTTGCTGTTGTAGGTCTCCCACACCCCTCGGCTGGAGCTAGCAAAGGTGGGTACATTTTCAAAATTGTTTGTTGATGAAATCTGACTTTTCCATTATTCTGCAGACTTTCTTTGTATCTGGAACATACATTTTCAAACTCTTCAGGCTGGAAAAGAGATGGCTGGTACAATCTATGGCCAGGTATGTCTATGTAACATATTTACTAATGTCAATTCTTTTTGGGTGTAACAATTTGTGAATATTTTGGTTTGATGCACAATGCAGGATCCACTTTCTCAATGCATTACTATATAAATATATTGTACAGCATTTATGTTATAATATAACAAATTGCACAATTAGATAAGGCATTTGAAAGACTTGTATTACTCCATAAGGTATTCTTTGATTTCTCTGAGTCGGCTCATAATCCTGTTTTGATGGATTCTCAGTTGTAGTGTTTAGAAATGTAATGGCCTCAAGTCCAAGGTTCCCTCTCCTCTCAACTCTCAATGCTGACTGAGGACTGTATAACTTTGGTAGATCACAGACTGCTCTCCACCGTGAAAGGGCTGTCAGTCCCTCTTCACAACTTAATAGCAGTGTACACCTGCATATAGTTAAAATTTTTTAAAGAGTGCTAATAGTTTCTCTTCCTTCTATTTGATTTTGTAGCTTTGGAGTTTCTCAAATAAGTTGTTCATTCCTCATGGTAAATCGCTCTCTGTGATTCGTTATGAGTGTCCAAAGTCTTGCCTGGCCTCTGCTCTGGGAAAAATGAGGCAGGCAAAATCTGAAGGTAAACTAACTACCCGGATCTATTTGCCCATTTGTCAAGTTATGTTTGCAATATTTATTATATTCCCTTTTATTTTCAGACTGCAGAGGCCCTTCTTCGGTGCCTTCATGGAGTAGTTTATTGCATGGAGAGAAGGTTCCACAATCCAGAAAAGACAGCAGAAAAATGGTACCTTTTTTTTTTTCTTTGACATTTTGAAAAGTGCAAAGCTTTATTTATATTCATTTCTAGCCTGAAGGATAAGTCCAAGGTTCCCTCTCCTCACAGCTGCTGAGTGCTTTTAGAGGATTGAAAAACCATTGGAAAAATATTTACTGCTCTCCACTGTGATTGGGCGTTATCCCTTTACACAACTAAATTGCAGTGGACATAATTATAACCTATTATGTGATTTAGTTTCTCATTATTCAGAAATTGTAATGTATGGCTTTCATTTTCAGAGAAGTTTGAAAACTAAATCCGAGCGCTGTCAGTCAATCGAACAGATACTGGAACTTATCAAGGTATGTTTAACATTTTTACGGTCTTTACTTGAAATCAAAAGTGTAAACATTTGTCATGTGCTGCCCAAATGAATTGCCCCTGGTGGGATAAATAAAGTAGTCTGAATCTGAAACATGGCACTTTACATTTTCAGACTGGTCCAGTGGAGGAGGTGCAGCCTGAAGTGGAGGCTTATGTTGCCAAATTAGACACCCATGACTTGCAGCTCATAGTTGGACAGCTTTCCTCAGCTCTTGTGTGCCGCAGCTCAGTAGACTTGTCCTTCTACACTGGGAGCCTCCTGTCACAGCTGGTTCAGTCACGGACTCTATGCCACAGGTCAGTAGGTGTAATCTATTGAGTTGTCATAGCCCAAGCTTATTCTTGTTAAAATTATATTGCATTTGAGGATTTTTAAATGTTTCCAAAATATACTCAATTTGTGAGTTGAGTATTCAGTAATGTACCTAAAATATTCATTATAGTTTGTATGATTATGGCAAAAGTTATTATAAATTTGAAATCATAATTCCAGGCACAGGATTAACATTGACGGTGTAGATGAATATAGATGTATAGCAGGGTTTAAAAACAAAAAGCTTGTATTTGCAGAAACATTAGCTGCTGAGTGCCCACCAATAACATTAAAATGGCTTGACCAAACCTGGAGCCACCATGTTTGACGATAAACAAACTCAATTCATCCTTTTCTTTTTTGTAGCCTCTGTCCGGACCTCGTTCTTTTGGCCCTTGAGAAAAGGGACTACTTTTTGTGTCAAATCTGCTTGCAATTATTTCCTGATATCCCTGAAGCTATTACCTGCACATGTCTGAAGGCTTTTATCAGGTAAACGCTCATTCAATGTTTTACTTTCTTTTAATATTGCTGTTTAATGTTGTGAAAACTTGCATAATCTTTTTTGCAGTATGACTGATGGAGACTCAGATATTGTACAGTTGGAGCCTGCAAGTGTGTCATTCATGCAGACGTTGATATCAAAAGACAATGCACAGCTGTCCGCACAAAATGGCTGTAGCCCCACCTCTGATAAGACTGAAATCAATGAAGGAGATGGCATGATCACAAAGATCAACGGACCACTCAAGGATATATGTCCCGTCAGCTTGAATAAAGCAGTCCTGTTGTATCCTTCATCTATCAACTAAATATAATGTGCCTTATTTGTGACCTGCTCACTTCTTTTGCTTAACTTCTCTGCACAGAAATCAAATATTACAAACTCCATATAGTGAAAATTACCTACTTCCGCACATCAAGGACCTTTCCTCTCACCATGCCATTGTAAATATCGGCAATCAATTTGCAGATTTCTCCTATAAAAACATGTATTGATATTTTATTTGGTTTCTTAGGTTTTCCTCCGATATCTCCAGTTTCTGTATTTGAAATATTCCCAGGATGCTTTACCACAGAGGAAACGACTAAGGGCACCCACATTCAGTCAGGTTTGTGTCTTGTCACACATGTTTACTCCATAGACTGAAAATGTATGGGCAGTGCTAATCCTCTCCAAGAAGCCTTATGAGAAGCTTAGCGAGTAGCTTGGCTCTTTGTTTGCTAGGTTGTTACCTAAAAGACTGGCTCCATATTCACTCCTGTAGAACCTGTTTAAGCTAGCTTCTGCTCCTTCTTCTACAGTCTTGGTTGACTCCAAGGTTCCCTCTCCTCGCAGCTGCAAAGTGCTTCTAGAGGAACGAAAAACCATTGGTAGAAAATGTACTGCTCTCCACTGTGATGTGGTGGTGTCTGCTTTCACAACTAAAATGCAGTGCACATGCTTATCTTAGTGACTAAACAAATGAATTTTGCATTGAGAATATTCTAACAGTTCTTGACAAGTTATAGGAAGTTGGCTGTTGTAAAATGTATTTGGTTTGCAGGTAATGGATTGGGTCTGCTTGGTGTTGGATGCTCATTTTACAGTTTTGGTGATGACTCCAGAGGTCAGGGAATTGCTTCTACAACTGCACACCTTTGTAAAGTCTCAGGTAAATGCCTTTGTTGTAAGGTTACGTTCTTGTAAAATGTGCAGAATAAACTTAAAATTGTTTTTTCTCAGGTGAAGCTGTTTTCAGAGCTTGGAAAGATTGAGAGCAGCCTTGAGGAGATCAATAAATTGAGAGTACAAAAGGACATTGGACAATATTCAATTGAAGTGTTGGAGTTGTATTAAAGTATTTTATGTATGTATATATGTATGTGTGTATATACCCCTTTTAATAAATATACAATTTTATATAATGTTTACATCGGGTTGATTTGTCCCAGGTATATGTAAATGTCTAAATACTTATTGGTTGTATTCACACCTAACAACTTGGTAGCCTGTTACGACTAGTTTACAAATTAAGTTATCCTTTTCGTCCTACAGATGGGAAATGTCTTCTATTCGGTCAAATCCCCGGGAAGCCTGCATCAAATGTATTACATGTCGCAATTGCGACTTTTGTAGTCTCCCGCATGTCAACTTTAAAATTCAAAACAGAACCGCGTGTGCCCCTCCACAGGAAGAGCATGCAACTCATTTAGTGAACTAAAAACACGGCCAGGACATTTGCAGCTTAGTAAAAAATATGTCACGTGACCACGCAGTGTGCGACAAGTGACCACATTGAAAACTGACAACTACTTCCGCTGTATGTATGTCCACATGGATACACCGTCAGTGCTGCTCCCACAATACAGATTTTATTTTACGGGTCATTGTATAGTGTTGTCTGTTGTATCTTCATACCGCTGATGTTTGTATTTGGTGACACCCCTGCAATGTGTGCTTCCATGAAGCTTTGCCCTGAATGTGTCCGTTTCCGGTGCATCGTGCTCACACACGGCAGCTTGACGCAGGTCTCGGGCCTGCTGTGTGGAGCGGAGAGAGCCTGGACAAAAATGGCGTCTGCTGGAGACCCAGAGCGGGACACCGGGCTTCCAGTATAAGCTCTTCACCTGGACAAAAGGTCCCACCGTACGCAGGCCTCTCGCGTGTTTACACCTCTTCACTCTGTTGTGTGGCCCTTAACAGCACCGACATTGAGACGGAACAGAGCGGGCTCTCTCCCGCCGTGAGGGAGCGGAGAGCTAGGCCCGGGCCGCCCAGAGCAGGAGCCGAGATGCGAGAGGGTTCCCCCGGGCCACGGAGCAGCAGAGGCCGCAGCAGAAGCATGAGAACCCGGGGCAGAGGAAGAGGAAGAGGCAGAGGAAAAGTCTCCATTGGTGGAGGCTCGGAACTGGACACGCATGAGTCCGGGAGAGACAACTTTACTTCGTCCCGCGGCCGCAGGAAAGTTGTCAGCGCAGCGGCTGCATCTCGGAGCAGAGGCAGAGGAAGAGGCTCCAGAGGCGGCCGCGGGTCCAGAGGAGGTGTCAGAAGACCCCAGACCAAGGTGGTCTACGATGATAACAGCGAGGATGAGGAAGATCACTTCAGCTACAGATCTGACGAAGACGAGCTCTTAAACGACAACCCGTCCTCGGATCTGGAGGAAGAGGAGGCCCTGGGAAACGAATCGGACTATCTGGAGGAGCTACCAGAGGAGGATGATGCCAGCTACTGCACAGAGAGCAGCTTCAAGAGCCACAGCACACACGGGAGCACCCCGGGTACGTCTGTCTTGCCAGTAACATGGACGTGTGTAGATTATTTTGTGGCCTGAATTAAAAGCAAGCCGCATTGTTCAAAATGGAGCTTGCACTCAGAAATAGGCCTTTGTTTACTGTGTGCTCCCCGTGCTGCTGACTGCTCATCTGCTGCACGCTACGACATGCTCTTATGTTTTGATCTTTGATCAATCCATTCATACTCATAAAAATGCACATTTCACAAGTCACGTATGTTTTGATTCTTGCATATGTGAACTTAGGTGTGGAGAAGTAAATGACAGAAACCAAGGGCTATGTTTGCATCTTTGCCGTACTTCCATTCATTCATTCGTAGTTTTGTTTTGGTTTCTGCTTATGCTGTTGCGCCTTGACCCTGGTGGCTCCCTGAATGAACCCGTTTCAAGGCACATTTCCTAAATTATTTTAGTGAAATGGTGCATTTGCATTTTTTAAATTAAACCCATTCACATTGTTATTTTGGATTATGCAATTCGTTATGTTAATTACGAGTTTGCTTTATTGTTTCAAATTATTTCTTTGATTATCAATATTTTGATTATATTTTTTAATACGTACTTGGTTTGACATGTTTTGTTGTTTGTGACTTATCAATAATGCATAAATTAATAGTGGAGAAATTACAACAGTAGTGGGATTTTCTAATTTTGTAGATTTTAATTGTTCTTTACATTTTTGCAGGCCGCAGAAGAAGTAGGCCAGTGCGACCAAGCTCTCCAATATTTGAAGCAAAGGATGTTCCACCATTGGATCTTCCCAAGTCATCTGAAGACCTTCTGGTGTCTTCATGTCACCTGCTTGACATCATTGGGGTTTATGAGGTTTTGCGTAACTTTGGCTCTGTGTTGCGTCTCTCCCCATTCCGTCTGGAGGACTTCTGTGCAGCCCTGGCCAGCCAGGAGCAGTGCACGCTGCTGGCAGAGACCCACATCTCACTGCTCAAGGCTATTCTACGGGAAGAGGACACATCCAACACCACATTTGGTCCCGCTGACGTGAAGGACTCCGTTAACTCCACTTTGTATTTTGTGGATGGCATGACTTGGCCAGAGGTTGTCCGCTCCTACTGTGACAGTGACCCTGAGTACAGACACATTCTGCCTTTTTTAGACAATGAGGAATATCCGTATGACCCAATGGAGAGTAAAATCAAAGTCCTTCAGTTTTTAATGGACCAGTTTTTGGCAACCAACATTGCTCGTGAGGAGCTCATGTCAGAAGGTGTCGTAGCATATGATGATCATTGCAGAGTGTGCCATCGTCTGGGAGACTTGCTTTGCTGTGAGACGTGTTCTGCTGTGTATCACCTTGAGTGTGTAAAGCCCCCGCTACAAGAGGTGCCAGAAGACGAGTGGCAGTGCGAGGTCTGTGTCGCCCATAAAGTGTCCGGTGTGGCAGACTGCATCCCTGAGGTGCAAAAGACCAAACCTTTCATCCGACAACTGCCAATTGGTTTTGATCGACATCATCGCAAATATTGGTTCTTAGATCGCAGAGTTGTTGTGTAAGTTCAAATACATCCTTATATATCCTTTATTCTTATTATTTTTGGTAAAATATATTGAAACTCAAATACTCTTTGAAACCCTGTTAGTCATTAAATATTGTACAAACATTACTGCTCTAGAGACTTCATATTGGCTAATTAATAATCTGTGCACTGTGCACCTTTTACATTGTGTTTCCAGAGAGGAGGATGGTGAACAAGACAAAAACATTTGGTACTACAGCTCCAAGGTAACATCAGACTCTCCGGAGTATTTAACCTTTAATAATCTGTTCTTAAGTGCACAAATAACAACCATGCTTAGTGTGATACTTGATTGAAAAAATTATTTTCTTTCCCAGGTCCAGCTTGCTGAACTCATTGAGTGCCTAGACAAGGATTACTGGGAGGCAGACTTGTATGCTGCAATTGAGGAGATACGAGATGAAGTCCACACACACATGGACATCACAGAAGACTTGACGAACAAAGCTCGTGGCAGCAACAAGTGCTACCTCACCGTTGCAAATGGTAAGTGCAACTGTTGTTTGTTTGTACTTTTTCAACAGATGGTTGTGATCATTCTTTCAATACAGATAGGCAAACAAATTGAAAACACAGCTATCATGCAACGGCTGATTCCGAAAATAGATAATTGTCCTCGTCAAAGGAGACAGGAGGAGAGCAAAGACATCTTGGCTTCAGGGGGTTATTAAATACTCAAGTATGCATGGATTATACAACTGTCTAAAAGACTATGGAAAACAAATAACTTAGTCAAAAGATGTGAAAAGTTGTCATACTCGTTTTTTGTCTCGTTTGACTGATCCATTGTTGCTTTTATCAGAGGAGATTATGGAAAAGCTGCGGGTAAAGAAAGAAGAGGAGCTGGAGGAGGTGAAGAGGCGAGCGGCTGACGAGGCTTTGAGAGCACGGATGGAGCAGGGAGACATGAAGGTGGAGAGGGATGACCCAGAGCATGATGAGGGTGCAGTGGAGGGAGAGGAGAAAAGCCTGACCCCCGAGGAGCTGGAGACCAGAGACCACATCAAACCAGAGCCTGAGAACAGCGTGAAAACCGAAGGTAGGATTTGGTCATTATTAAAAGGCTGCCCCCCTATTTATTGAGCTGAGGCTGCAAAAATATAATGCACCTATCCAATGTATGTTTGAATATGCAGCACACAACTTTTTAAAATGGAACTTTTATTTATTGTTCTGTGTGCATGGTCACTTGTTCATCAGCAGAGGGCACCATAACATCGCTTAAGAAAACTTCGGATTTCAACTTTGTGGATTATTCTGTTTGACTACGAAATGATTACACCATGTGTTTTTTTCCTCCAGAAACCCCGATGCCCCTGTTTTCCATTCCTGCGGGAGAGGATATCCCCAGCCTCAGCCAGCCCTCACACCCTGGAGAGGACGACAGCAACAGTCCAGAAGTCCCACCCAGGGGCCCAGAACCTCCAGATCTGGCGGACAAGTCTTCTCAGTCATCTTTAGCCAGCTTTGATGAAGCAGGTATGCAATACCGCAATATTCCAATTAGGACTGCATGATATAAATCGAAAAAAATATTGTTATCGCGATATTGGTATGTGTGATATCCACATCAAAAAATGATTGTTTTTTTCCTTTATTAAAGGCAACAAAAAATACATATCAACATTCAACAAAAACAACAAGCAAACAAAAAAGTATATATCAGAATCAGAATCAGAATCATTTTTATTTTTATTGCCATGTAAGTAACAGGAAGTCACAGACTTGGAAATTGCTTTGGCTCAGTGCAACAGTCAAGAAGAGAGGTAAAGAATAGAGAATAGAGTAAGGCATAATAGGAATAATAAAAATTAGCATACACATCTACGGTATAACATTTTAAAATAGAATTATAACAATTTGCAATTACAGTCACTATGTCATTAATGTTGTGCTTATTTTTTGTTATTTGTCGCTTGCGTTTCACTGCAGATTGCAATTTTAGGTGAAAGACAAAAATGTCGCAATAATATCGTTATTGAAATACTCATAATAATATCAAATATCGCTCTAATTTCCAATATTGTGCAGCCCTAATTCCAATATCACCCATTTAAATGTGTTAAAACTAGGGCCAGGACTTTAGCGCGTTAATCACGATCAATTAACGCCAGAAGATTAGCGCGTTATAAATAAATTAACGCATTTAATCTTGTGAG
>JAPMNZ010909559.1:0-13674 GCA_029875035.1 Pomatoschistus microps
GGAACAGATGCCCGAGCCACCTCAACTGGTTCCTCTCGACGTGGAGAAGCAGTGGCTCTACTCCGAGCTCCTCCCGTGTGACTGAGCTCCCTTAGAGTGACTGTCTCTAAGGGAGCGCCCAGCCACTCTGCGGAGGAAGCTCATTTCGACCGCTTGTATCCGTTTCGTTCTTTCGGTCATTACCCAAAACTCATGACCATAGATCAGGGAGGGAACGAAGATCGACCGTTAATCAAGAGCTTTGACTTTCGGCTCAGCTCCCTCTTCACCACGACGGTCTGGTACAGCGACCGCATCACTGCGCACGCTGCACCGATCCGCCTGTCAATCTCACGCTCCATCCTTCCCTCACTCGTGAACAAGACCCCGAGATACTTGAACTCCTCCACTTGAGGAAGGACCTGTCCACCCACCTGGAGAGGGCAAGGCACCTTTTTCCGTTCGAGCACCATGGCCTCGGATTTGGAGGAGCTGATTCTCATCCCAGCCGCTTCACACTCTGCTGCAAACCGTCCAAGTGCATGTTGCAGGTCCTGGTTCGTTGGAGCCAACAGGACAACATCATCCGCAAAAAGCAGGGACGAAATGCTGTGGACCCCGAACCGGACCCCCTCTGGCCCCTGGCTGCGCCATAAATACAGTGAACAGAACCGGTGACAAAGGGCAGCCTTGGCAGAGGCCAACATGCACCGGGAACAGGTCTGACTTACTGCCGGCGATGCGAACACAGCTCTGGCTCCGGTCATACAGGGACTGGACGGCCCTAAGTAGAGGACCCCGATCTCCCGGAGAACCCCCCCCAAAGGACACGCTGGGGAACACGGTCCAACGCCTTCTCCAAATCCACAAAGCAAATGTGGATTGGTTTGGCGAACTCCCATGAACCCTTGAGTATCCGATGGAGAGTATAGAGCTGGTCCAGTGTTCCACGATCGGTACCTTGGAGCAGACCTTACCGGGGAGACCCACGATAATTGGAACACGCTCTCCGGTCCCCCTAATAGAGAGGGACCACCACAATTGGCCCTAGTGTATTAAAATTTTTATCATGACATTTTATTTGATTTGTATTATCTGAAGTTCAACTGTTATACATGATTACAGAGGGTTCACCACTTGATGTTGTTTATCCTCTTATTGCTCTTAATCTATTTTGTGTTTACTTCTGCCGATTCCAGTCCTGTTAAATATTGGGGACTTAACTTCAAACCACAAATAATCATTAGTTTCTGGCAGTTTGCTTCTCTCATGAGTTTCCATACCCGTATTTTACACCTGTCACATCTTTGGGTCAGCCTTTTCAGAAACCTTACTCTGCTAAAAGCGTCAATTAGTGACTCACATGGCTCCCTCTTGACTTTCTGAAATATTTCCCCTTACATCACTCACATGGCAATTTTTGATTGACAGCACAAGTTGTTTTTTAACATATGTAAACTTCCAGTTACACGGTAGACATTCCTTTAATTGAAGACTCACCATTTTTCAAATGTTTTCTGTGTGGCGTCAGGTCAAACTCGCCTACCAAGAGTCAGAGATTGTGGCTCTGCTAAAGAAGATTCCTTTGGGCCTAGTGGAGATGTCTGCTATTCGAGAGCGTGCCGAGCAGCTCAGAGATGGAAACTTCTGTGATTATCGACCGGTCCTGCCGCTGATGCTGGCCAGTTTCATTTTCGACGTCTTGTGCACACCTGGTTAGAAGTTGCTTTCTTCATAACCGATCACTGCAGACATTCATATTTACACTTGCTTTCTGCTCCACTTTTTTCCAGTTGTATCACCAACAGGCTCCCGTCCACCAAGTCGTAATCGTAACAATGAGATGCCCGGTGATGAGGAGCTGGGTTTTGAAGCTGCTGTTGCTGCACTTGGTAAATGTGCTTCATTGTTTTTCACTGCTTCAGTGGTATAAATACAAACTGTATTTGTATTTTCCATAATAATGGAACAAGGCTGCTGTTGAACACACTACCAAGCTATTTCCCCAGGCCACAAATTATGCTACAGTGACTGAATAGGAGGCTAGTGTGCAAAACTAAAATGACAACTAAAAAGTATATGTAAACCCGTTTTATTTAACAGCCCTCTTTTCCCAAATCACTTTGAGATGCTGTAGGGTTTCGGATTTACTTGCCCTTTAAACAGACAAGAACACATGACTTGTGATTAAACACTTCTCGAAGATTTATCCACCTTTTTTCTAGTGGATATTTTCAAATAAATACTACATCAATACCTTGCCTTTAAGCAGTTGGCCTGTTTTTTTGCACAGGTATGAAGACTACAGTGAGTGAGGCAGAGCATCCTCTTCTATGTGAAGGAACTCGGAGGGTGAAAGGAGACTTGGCACTAGCTCTTATGATAACGTACAAAGATGACCAGAGCAAGCTCAAAAAGGTAAGGTCAGATCAAGGGGCCTTAAGCGTGTTGTCCCAGTAATCACGTAAACGTACCCGCTGATAACAAAGCATGCATGGAAACTAAATCACTCGTTTACTCCAATTGTATTTGATTGATCATAAAGCATGAGGTGTGTAAGTTAAATCCTTTTGCCATAACTGTATTTGCGGGTATGTAACCACGTTAACCGGTTGTTTACGTGGGAGCCGTAGCGCTAAAGTGCCATAGCGCCTACTATTGCACCATGTGTTACTTCTTTGAACACATGGCTCCATTTGATCTGCAGGGCGCATGGAAACCGGACAAAAAGTGTTCAGACCAGTTTGGAAATGATTGAAATAGAAAAACAGTCTGTATTCTTATGCTCTTACCACTGACACACTGAGTGAAGCGGTCTGGTCGCCTTACCTGCCTCTCTATCTAGTCTTTTTGCTGAAGCTTATTCAGTGGGAACAAGTCTTACAAGAGTATGGCTCATTCCATCAAAGTTTTTTTTTTGTGACGCCGTCCTTGTAAATCCACCTTGTATGATGAGCTTGCCAAAGTCCATTATTACACTATTTCCTGGGTGCACTACACTGTGACTTTGGAAGACATAGTTTGTTTTGACCCATTTATTGTTAAACTTTGAGTCTTCTTCATTGTGATTTTTTTTTTATTGATCATAAAACTTCAATGGCAGAAGCAAACAAACAGTTTTTTTTCTTTCAGATCCTGGACAAGCTATTGGACAGAGAAAGTCAGACTCACAAGCCTCAGACCTTGAGCTCGTTCTACTCTAGTAAACCTGCTGCGAGCAGTCAGCGGAGCCCCTCCAAACACGCCACTACAAACCACGGAGTTGGAGGAGCATCTGGGGGACCCGCCAAACACACATCTTCCTCTACTACCTCTTTGCCAGCCTCTGCCCCCAGTCAGTCTACTACAGTGAGCCTGCCTCCTGAAGAGATGAACAGTCAGCAAGAAGTCAACCAAGTGCACAACAGCGTCTCTGGAGAGACCACCACAGAGGCCAAAGAGCATGGTTACTAACACACACTGCATGCATTAAGTTAGACGCATCTAATAAGAAGTGCTCGTATAACACTAAGTGGTATTTAAATTCATCACAATACTGATAATTATTTCTGGATAAACTGTTACGTTGACGCTATTGACTGCAGTGCTTATTGATAAAACCACTTGCTGCATCAAACACATACAGTGTCAACACAAGTGCTGAAATATGAAACTCACATCAATGTGTATTGTACCCATTGCTTATAGTAAGGGACTTGTGATTATGAAGGAGTGTGCATATACAAGATACTTTTGACAGTATAGGCTTTCTTAAAGTGGTTTGTATCTTTGAATTTCTATGTTGTTGCAGATGGGCCTTCTACATCTAGCGAGCAGCAGAACGAGACGGCGCTATTCAAGTTGGAAACCACTGTCCCAAGCCGCCTGGCCCTGGGAGCTCGCTACGGCTACAACCAGCGCTGCTGGGGGTCACCTGTCCGGCAGAAGAAAAAGCACACTGGTACCCAAGTTTTGATTTCACATTAATGCTTATTGATGTCCATTTGTCACATTTGTCACATTTTTTGTTCCAATCTAGTTTCCACTGAATATATATATAATAAATCAATACATTCATAAAACACAGTTCATACAGTGCAGATCTTAATGCTTTACAAAGACGACATAAGTAAGTTTGTATTTCTAATATATTAAAAGATCCTAAATGTTAAGGGACTTAAGTCAAGTAACAGGCTCAAAGAAATAAAATGTCCACAAAGCTTATGTGTGTATAAGCTGTGATTTTTACGTTGGTTGTTTTATTTAAATTTCTTAATTTTTGTGCAATTGCATTTTGTGCAAAGGTGGCTCAAATCCTGAGCACTGTGGAAGTCCAACTTCTGGATGTTATGAGCTGTATAAAAACACTTGATGAATGGATCTGCTGAGTAGACAATAGTAACTTAACTTTTGATTTTGACAGGAATGGCAAGTATCGACAGCAGTGCTCCAGAAACCACCTCTGACAGCTCACCCACCCTGAGCCGCAGGCCTCTGCGCGGGGGCTGGGCTGCAGCATCCTGGGGCAGGGGACAGGACAGCGACAGCATCAGCAGCTCTTCCTCTGATTCTTTGGGTTCATCATCCTCCAGTGGCTCACGCAGAGCAGGGGGAGGGGCCAGGGCCAAAAATACTGACACAAGCAGGTGAGAATGTTTATCTTTTTGTTTTATCAATCAGGACCTACAAACAAATTTTTAACAAGAGATGTGGAGGTAAAGAAGACACTGTACGTTTTTACAACAGTTTTAAATTGTAAATAGATTCATGAAGGCTTTAAGTTAAACTGGAGGCAGAGGACCTCAAATGAATGAAGGAAATGAATAGTGTTTATACAAATGTTTACATTGAGATTTTTTCTATTGTTTATGAATAAGAATGGTATAGAATGTTTTTTTTCTTTTAAGGACGCTGTACCACCAGTAATTAACATGGTGATGTTTTTTTCTATAATTTGTTTATTAGGTACAAAGGGCGGCGCCCAGAATGCCATGCTCCACATGTTCCGAATCAGCCATCTGAAGCTGCGGCTCATTTCTATTTTGAGTTGGCCAAGACTGTGCTGATAAAAGCTGGAGGGAATTCTTCCACATCTATTTTCACACAGCCTTCCGCCAGCGGGGGGCATCAGGGTCCTCATAGGAACCTCCACCTCTGTGCCTTTGAGATTGGGTTATATGCTCTAGGCCTCCACAATTTTGTGTCTCCCAACTGGCTCTCCAGGACGTACTCCTCTCATGTGTCCTGGATTACTGGTGAGCTCTCATTTGGTTGTCTTTGGTTGTTTATGAGTGGTTTAAGATGCCATGTTAATTTTCATTCTTTCACTCTATGCATGCTCAGGCCAGGCCATGGAGATCGGCAGTGCAGCTCTCAATATCTTGGTGGAGTGTTGGGATGGCCACCTGACCCCACCAGAAGTAGCGTCTTTAGCTGATCGAGCGTCCAGGGCAAGAGACCCCAATATGGTCAGGGCAGCAGCGGAACTGGCTCTGAGCTGTCTTCCTCATGCTCATGCCCTCAATCCCAATGAGATTCAGAGAGCACTAGTACAGTGCAAAGAACAGGTAACTAATGACATGAAATAAGACAAGCTGCCATTTAGACATTTCACCTGCAATATATAGTTTCTAGTTTATAGAAAATGTATATAACAACTTAATAGATTAGGCATAAAACATATGCACATAAAAGAGGAGATTCAATGATTGATCTGCACACCAACAAGGTCATTAGTAAATTAAAATGTAAATGTTAAAATCAAAAAGGCACCGCTGATATCTCTCATAAGGGTGTCATATGGTCTTCATAATTGTATCTATGTTTACATTCCATTGCACACTGTAGGTGGGTCCCTCAGTACAGAGGTGTTCTTTCAAATGTAAAACACAGTAAAAGGATCATGCATACAGTGTGCTATGTCTGTCCTGATGTAGACGAGGGTCGTGTAAGTTAATCGTTTTTCTCTGTTGCCTCAGGACAATGTTATGCTGGAGAAAGCTTGCATGGCTGTAGAGGAAGCTGCAAAGGGCGGTGGGGTGTACCCTGAGGTGCTATTTGAGGTCGCCCATCAGTGGTACTGGCTGTATGAGCAGTCTGTCGGGGGAAGTTCTGGGCAACAACGTGAGGCATCCAGCCGCTGCGGAGCTAATGGCGGCTCAGGTAGACGCCCCCCCGAGGCCAACTGTGTTCTGGACAATGGTGCTAACATGGATTCTCAAGGCGTGGCCACTGTCACTGCATCTGTCACTGCTACAGCTGTAGTGCCTGTCATCTCTGTGGGCTCTACAATCTATCAGTCCCATGCTATGCCTGGCCAAGCTATAGCCCACGCTCATGGCCAAGGCCTACATCCTTACACCACCTTGCAGGCGCACCTTCCGACTGTCTGCACCCCTCAGTACTTGGGACACCCTCTACAGCATGTCCCACGGCCGGCTGTGTTCCCTGTGGCGGGAGCTGCTTATCCACAGGTCAGAAACACACCCTTGTATTGCAGTTTTCAGTTGCAGGATGTTGACAGAACTTTTTTAGGATATTATGTAGAATAGTCCATAGTGAAACATTCGATTTGGTTTGTGCCTTCAGACTTCTGTGTTTGTTTTTTAGGGAATGCACCCTGCTTTTATTGGTGCTCAGTACCCTTTCTCTGTTGCAACTGGCCCCCCTCCTCCAATCGCAGCCACTGCAGTGACTTTCCCTGGTGTCCCTGTCCCTTCTATGACTCAAATAGCTGTGCACCCGTATCACACAGAGACAGGCTTGCCCCTCAGTACCACGGTGGCAGGTTAGTTCCTATATTCATTATTGTATAGAAGGAGCAATTCCTAACGAAGCTGTGTTTTTTTTTGTTAGTGGGCAGTGTCCACACCGGCACGACCATTCAGACCATGCAGGGAGCCTCTATGCCCTCACTTTCTTCACAGCAAGGTTCATTAGTAAATCCTCCATTTCCCATAGAAGAAGAGCAACACAGTCAACCACTCAGCCAACAAGGCCTGCACTACCTCCACTCGGCCTACAGAGTTGGTAAGAAATGTAATTTGGATTTAGATAAACTGATGAAACACTGCATGTAAACATCATCTTTTGTTGCCTGCAGGGATGCTGGCACTGGAGATGCTTGGGAGACGAGCCCATAATGATCACCCAAACAACTTTTCTCGCAGTCCTCCATACACTGAGGATGTCAAATGGCTGTTGGGACTAGCTGCACGTTTAGGTAGGTCACATCCACACAGTTCAGTGAAGTCTTACCTAGAGAGTGTACTCATTTACATATGGGGGTCTTATGGTCTGGTCTGTATGTACTAATGGTTTGCACTTAAGGTAACTCTCCAAGAAAGACCGGGAGATCTATTGGGTCTCCATGCTCTCCCTTCTGTTACTGCTGACTAATGAGTTTTTCCTGCCCAGGGGTCAACTATGTGTACCAGTTCTGTGTTGGGGCAGCCAAAGGTGTCCTCAGTCCATTTGTTCTGCAAGAAATTATCATGGAGGCTCTGCAGAGGCTAAACCCAGCTCATATCCATGCTCACCTCCGAACTCCTGCCTTTCACCAGCTTGTCCAGCGGTGCCAACAAGCATACCTGCAGGTACACTTATTCAAATGTATATTGCTGATCACATTAGCATTTTAAAGGGGTTCAATGATAAATCAATATACTGGTTTTCTTGCCGGAATTTCTCGATCTCAATTATTTTTCATTTACTATTATTATAAAGCCTGGGCGTGATAAAATATTCGGTTTCTTCAGCAACCTTGTTTTGGAAGGACCGATTTCTTGTTTGCTAAATATAGTTGTAATCGATGACCTGTGTGAATCATTATACAGAAGACTTGTTTACGCATTATGAGGGCTGCCAGGCAGGGGAGTGGCTAGTTACAGCCTCATGGGAGGATCTGGGTTCTGGGTTTCGTTTTAGAGTGTCCTTAAAAAGTTACAATAGCACAGGGTGCACAAGTGTGCGAGTGTGACTGGTACAAGTGTATTTACAGCACTACAGTTCATTAACACACACTGTCCCAACCAAATAAAAACAAAGCCAGCGATGGGCAGAGTCAATTGGTGGAACCGGTTCCGGGTAGGGTCACATTAGGGATACACTGTCAGAGCAGGGGGAACTCCTACCCCTAGACCTACATTTAAACCCCAGTTCCCAGACTCAGACCCTCCATTAGATTAGACTCTCTAAGAGTTAAAAGATTTGTTCTGATTGATTTGGTCTACATTTGCCAGTTTATACTCAATATGTATGAACATAAAATGGTGAACAGTATTTAAATATCCCTTTGAGCCTTATGATGAAGTTAAAAACCCTTGCATTGTATAAAGAACAATTGTGAATAACGACAGTCAGGTAGCAGTTCACATTTTGAGATTTCTATGTTGCCCAGCCCTAATATAGCGGAGTACATGGAGAAAGACCGTTTTGATTTTAACTTTGTTTACATGTTTTGTATGTGCAGTACATCCACCATCGGCTCATCCACCTCACACCAGCGGACTATGATGACTTTGTCAACATTATTCGCAGCTCTCGGGGAGCCTTCTGCCTCACGCCAGTGGGAGTGATGCAGTTCAATGATGTTCTGCAGAATCTAAAGAGGGGCAAACAGACCAAGGAGCTGTGGCAGCGCATTTCACTGGAGATGACCACATTTTCCCCCTGAGCTGAGACTCTTGGACAATCTTGCCTCGAGACCTGTGGGGCTTTGTTGCAGGCTCCACTTAATGCCTCCACTTAATGCCTCCACTCTGCACATATGTCCTAATATTTGGTGTGTTCTCTTTGACCCATAGGAAGTGTATCGATTTCTGCGTCTGTCCACCCCTCTGGCCCTGGTCAGTTGGTTTTTCATGTTTTCTTTGTGTAGCTGTGAGTCTGGAACTGTTGCCGTTTTTGCAGTATGGGAGAAAGTTTCCTAAGAAAAAACATGTACCACATATTATTCAGTATTGTTTAAACTCTTTTGATACTTTGTATTGAAGATTATGTTTGTGAAACAAATGAAGAGTTTTAGTTTATGTGTGCTTATGTTGGTTTCTGTCTAAACCCATTAGAGCAGGGGTCTCCAACCTTTTTCCCCCACGAGAACGATTAAAAAAACTTGAGTTGATATTACAATGACAAAGCTTAAGATTCTTTTACGGGTATAAAACTGTAAACAATCAATTGTTCTGTGCACAAAGTCAAACTATGCATTTACAATAACATTTGAAATATTCATTCAATGATTTGTAGTTTCTAAATGCTTTTGGAAGTTACTTGGAAGTGGGTAGAGGGTTACTAGCACTTCCCAAGCGATAGGTTGAAGACCCCTGCATTAGAGGTGAGGTTAAAGGTGAACACGGCCATAGATTCAAAATGAGTGATTAGTTTCACATAATTTTGTCTATTGTTGCATAACAGCAATACATGACAGCATTCAATTATTTACAAAAACGTAATGAGTACACACTACTAACAAAGTAGTTAAACGTATACGATGCATCTGATTAAACTAAACCCAACTTCAAGAATGTAATTGAAATGGATGAGGATCAAAGGGTTTATGGACTATGCCACAAGTCTATTTAACAGCACATCCTTAAGAATAGTGGTTTTCCCTATTATCACAATTTGATGTGTTTTTTATTTTTTTTATCCTTAACACAAAAGATAATGCTTTGCTTTGGTAGAATCCAACCTTTCCGCAGTTGAGGTGCAACTTTTTTGGGATGGAAAGATGGTGTCGCTCACAAAAGGAACAGAACTTATTCTCCAGAGGTGCAGTGCTCTTAATTCCTCCAGACATGATGTTCCATCCATCGGCAGCTGTTGCGCCACCTCCTCTGGGTCTCACAGGCAGCCTAGTTTTTTGGTAGAAATGTATTGTGATATTTTTGTATTCCTCAGAGTGTAGCTTGATGATAAATTCAATATGTGCACATTGCAAAAGTTATGACGTTATTACGTATTCAAAATAAAATAGACTGAAGCAATACTACATGTTGAATCTACTTAATAAAAAAAATCTTATCAATTACGGTGTCAGGATGACTGATAACAATGAGAAATCTGCATTGTTTTTTCACAGATACATTATTTTTGTATGCGTTAAACTACTCAGTAAAGTGTGCAAAGACTTGATTAAAGGTGATGTCAGTAACTTCATATGTTTTTCAATTTTTAAAAAGTGCGTATATTGGACTCTACTATATTGTACCTGTATGTGTATATAATATATTTATATATCTTTATTTTTTTAATGGTCCATCACTTCCAGTAAGAACAATCTGGAGGAGCATAGTTAAACCAATGCAGGGAGAGGGCTCACCTGTTCACCTGGATTTATGTATTACCATTCTTTATTGTGAAACGGTGAGAATTGGGTAGGTCCAACCATGATGTATCTCCTACAATTTGAAATTCACTTTTCTGATGGTCTCCATAGAAACAGTGGATGTACATCGACCCGTTGTCACTCAAGTTTATTCTGCCTAAAATGACCAACAATAGAAATGAATCTATGAACCCTTTTTCATTCGGGCCTCCTTCTGTTGACAGTTTTTTTTATTCATATATTTATATATATAAACAACATACAGTGGCAATGTCTGCACAAACTATAATCAATTTCAGAAAAAATATGTAGGGGGCTTAAAATAAAGTACAAGTTAACTTTTGGCGGGCTATTGTTCAGGGATTCATTTCTGCAAAGTCAGGTAAAAACAAACTGACATTTCACATTCACAATGTAAATGCTAAACTTTGATAGTTTCCTACAGCAGTGGGTCCGTACTCCATCCTCTGTAATTAAAGGGGTATCGCGCACCCCCACATTCAGCCACATTTGGTTGAGTCCAGGGTCCGTAGCAAATCCAAGATGGCGCCCAGAGCAGCTACGACGCTCTAAACTTCCCTTTTAACTTTACAGACGCAGCTCTGCGTTCTATCGACTGCGTCTAAATGTCTATGTTATTCTGGTAAGATGTGCATTGTTGACGTGGTGTATTTATAGTTAACTGTTTTATCAAAAAGGAGTTCAGTGACACATACCATTGTTTACGCTGAGCCTTGTTTAGCAGTAGCCGCTGCAGCTAACTCAATGCAGCAGCTTCGTGCATGAATTACAAGCGCCGTCTGCTCTTCAGCTGAGGTCTGTGGAGCTCGAAAGTTAACTATGTAACCATTGTCCTAGCTATAGTAAGATGCACAGCCTTTTAGCTAGTTATAACGTTACCATCAGTGTGAGTTGTTCCCCATTGAAGCTTCAAAATACACATAGCTAGCTGTTCATGACCTGGAGATGTTATGTGGACCACCACTGAGTCATCACATGAGGATCTATTCCCAGGCTTCCAACCATCCTCGTAACCTGGAGGTGCAGACATTCTGGTCAGGTGCGAGTTTGCTTGTGTGGGAGGCACAGCAGTTATCATCAGCTGTATGATATTGCATGAACATTAGTATCGAGGCCGCATTGCCCTCGTAATGAGTAACTATGCTTTAATTAGCTTGTTGCACAGTTTACAAAATGTTTATTTGACTTAACTGAATTCATTTTATTAAATTTCATTATATTTCTCTCCGCACTGTTTAGGTTTTCAGTGGTGAATTATTCCAGTGTATGTGGGGTAGCCCTGGGGGCTATGCCCCACCGCAGCTGAGAGGATCTTCAAACCAATGGACATGAAGCGAGATAATAGACCACGGTCTTCCTGAGAGTCAGCCTTCAGCTTCAGCCCTGTTTGTTGTTTCCTGCAGAGCGAAAAAGTGGATCTGATGATGCTGGACATGGTGACTTAGTGTAAATGGCTGCTCCCCATTCTTGTTCAGTGCTGGTGTCCCCTGCTCTGTCCTGCTCTGGACTTGCCTTACTGTCCCAACTCTGCCCTGCCTGTGCTCCCCGCTCGCTGGCCAGCCCTCACCATGGCCGCTGCGGGCCTGGGGCTGTGGAAGCTGCTGCGTGGTGTCCGGCAGCTGGAACTCCACCGCCTTATTCTGGCACTTATCATCTTCTGCTTGCTGTCCATGGCCTTCTTGGCTTATTACATTTCAAACAATCCTAAAATTAAAGAGGCCCCGCCATTACCATTTAGTGACTGTGGAGGTGCAGGGATGGCGCCTGGCTCAAGTACAGGAGCAGAGAGCTGGGCCCCGGGTGTTCAGAGGGCCCCTCTGTTTATACCTGGGCGTCTGGGTCAGCAGAGGCAAGTGAAGGCCTTGGATATCTCTAGAACTGAGCCAGTGATTCTGGTTTTTGTAGAAAGCATCTATTCTCAGCTTGGTCAGGAGATTATCGCCATCCTCGAATCCAGCCGCTTTCGGTATCAGACGGAGATAGCGCCTGGTAAGGGAGGCATGCCGACACTTACAGAGCAAAATAAGGGCCGCTATGCCCTTATCATCTATGAAAATCTGCTGAAATATGTCAATTTAGATGCATGGAATCGAGATCTCCTGGACAAGTACTGCTCAGAGTATGGTGTGGGGGTTATTGGTTTCTATAAGGCCAATGAAAACTCTCTTTTGAGTGCACAGCTCAAAGGTTTTCCACTTTTTTTGCATTCACACTTGGGACTTCGAGACTATCGCATAAATCCAAGTGCCCCTCTGCTCTATATAACCAAACCAAACCAGGTGGAGCAGGGCCCGTTGCCTGGAGACGACTGGACCATCTTTCAGTCCAACCATTCCACATATGAGCCTGTGCTTGTGGCCAGTACAAAGTCATCGGTGTCCATGGTACACTTTGTTGCAAGTTCGTCACGGCCGACCCATGCCACAGTGGTGCAGGACCTGGGACTCCATGACGGGATCCAGCGAGTTCTGTTTGGAAACAATCTGAGCTATTGGCTGCATAAGCTTGTGTTTGTGGATGCCATTGCTTACTTGACTGGCAGGAGACTTTGTCTGTCTTTAGACCGCCACATTCTAGTCGACGTGGATGATATATTTGTGGGTAAAGAAGGAACGCGCATGAAGGTCTCGGATGTGGAGGTAAGTTCTAGTGACCCTTTCATTTGTTAGGTCAAGCATTCTTTTTATGCGTATTGTAATACATTTAATCAACATACAAAACCCCAGTGTTTCCCCGGTGAAACACGGAAAATTAGAATGGTATGTTTATATTTCTGTAATTCAACTTATAATGTGAAACTAATATGTTTTAGACTGATTACATGCAAAATTACTTATGCCAAACCTTTTATTATTGTGGTGATTATGGCTTGAATATTAAAATGTTCATGTTTTATTTGTGGGTTTTTAAGCTGTGAGCCAATTATCCACATTTTAATAAATATAGGCCTGATTTATCTGTGTGCACAGTCTGTCATATATTAGTTTCACATTGTAAGATGATTTACGTCAGTTTTTACCTGTGTTATTATTATCTATGTATCACTAATTCTAATCAACTTATGACTGCATGAATACAACATCTGCTGAGCTTTATATTGTATTCTAATCTTTTTTTTCTACCCAGTCCTAATGGTTGAGGGTTATCATATTTCCAAACATTTCCAAACGTTATGTAGAATGTATCTTCTTCCATATAATTCTACACAATATTTATTACAGAGGCTTGGTAACACTTGATCATTGGTCAGCATTGTGCTTCAGGGGAAAGCCAAATTCCATTTAGGCTATATCCACACGAAGACAAAACGCTTATAATTTCAGAAACTTTTTCTGTAAACACGGAGTTAGCTCAGTAAATGTGTGCGT
>JAPMNZ010909617.1:0-13451 GCA_029875035.1 Pomatoschistus microps
TCAGGTTTATTGTGGTGTGACTAAAAGGACTAAAAACATGGAGGAACTGGCAAGCGAATAACTCTTGGCTGTTCAAAGGATTAACATTATTTAAAAGATGAAAATAAGCTACACTATGATGATGTAAAATGGGAGAGGATTTCATATTTCTCTTTCTTCATTAATCTATTAATTCATAAATTTTAAATCCAGGGTTTCTAGATTTTCACACCTCATTTCCTAAATTTCTTACACTATATACGGTCTATGAAGAGAATTTTGAACCATTGGGAAATGTTGTTTTTGTTAGTAAATTTGAAAGGAGCAAAAAAAGGCATGGACGTTTACTTCCACTAATACATAATTGGCTTCTTATACAAAACTGCTCGATAAATATAAAATTTTAAGCATTGTATTTGTTTTTACCAATAAGCTCTTCATAATATAACTGTAAAAATACCACAAATATGTTCTATTATCTACAAAATTATCGTGTAAAGGCTTGTAATGACCAACCTATGACAGTAATGTTGATGACGTTGTGTCCAATGGCGTGGACCGCAGCAGGTTCGTATTCATGTTGGGAGTAAACACAGCTGAACTGCCCCCTGTGTTCTTGTGTAACTTTGTTTATTACAAACAAAGATTCATTTTCCTCTGATTTTTTCAATTTTCGTTCGATCCCAGAGCCATTTTTACATAAGTACATATTTAATACTTCCGTTTGCTTCGTCAATCCATAAGTGCTGCATATCACAAAAAGTCCACTGTCCTCTCGAAAGGTATTCACTGGAGCCAAAATTCTAGCTGGGTGCAATTCTGCAAAACAAATGTTAACGTCAACTGAAGTCTATGCAACCACAGAAAATAATAAGAATACCTTTAGTTTGGCTTTTCACCTCAGCAATAAACAAATCTAAAGACAACATTGACTATTAGAAGTTATTTGTGGCATTAAACTCATTAAAGATGAATAAATACTTACAAAAGAGACATGTTTGAAGAAGCATTGTGCTGATGCGAGTGACCGTGGGAGAGTCTGAAGTGAAACTGTGTGGGATTCTATTGATATTGTTGAGGTCTGATGATCTGTGCGTCTGTCGTAGTAAGAAAAGGAAATGCTACGACTTCTGATCAATTATGGGTCGCTCAATGTTTTTAATAGACTCGTGTGTTCGTCATTAAAAGTCATTTTCCATACATGCTGACATAATTTAGTTATTTAAAACTATTTTAATTGTTTTCTGAAATGACTACTATATCATGAGTTAGAGGCTTGGTACACATCAAATCAAGAGTTAGAGGCTCTAGTATAGATACGATAAAGAAGTTTAGAGGCCCTAAGTATACATTGTCAGAGGCCCCGGTATGTAGAACAACTTGGGTTCGAGGCATTGTGTAAGAGAAAAGGATAAATACTTTTTAATGCACTGTGATTATTGATGAATGCCTTGATTGATTAATTTAAATTGATTCTTGGATAGCCCAATTTATTCTTGTATAGCCCTAAATCACAGTTATCTCGGAGGACATTACACAACTGTTGACTTGGCCAACACAGTTAAGAGAATCAAACAGTTCAAACAAAAACAAAGGTCCATAAGGAGATGGTGACCAATGTCCATAAATGTTGATAAATGTTGAATGCCCAGGATCATCACCACTTTGAGTTAGACCTAACTCTATAGACCCTGCTGCAATGTTTCTCTTCTTGTTTTGTTCAGCACTTTGAGTTTCCTTGTATATGAACTTAGCTATACAAATAAACATGCCTTGACTAACCTAGATGAACAAGTTCTGAAGGTATAACAGCAGCTGTCAACCCTCTTGAGCCTTTCACATACAACGTGTTTGAAGAGTGAAAGTGTTTGTGAATGTTGTGTAATTATTCATAGAAATAACCCAGATTTCTTTAAACCTGGAAAATCTGTTTTGAAAAGAGAGAAAGAGGCCAATAATAAATCCCACTCTGTGAGTGAATTGAAAATGACTCATGGAGACAAAAGGAGCTGAGTTAGCTCCTCTGGGAACGTTGGAGAAACTCATAACAATAAGTGTTCTCACTGAGACTGCAATCAAGAATCAAGTTAAATAATGTTTATTTTTCTAAAACATTTTTAATTGATTATTCACAAAGCGTATTGTCGCAGTAGTTCAATGTGCATACCAAAGCAGAGTGAAAATAAATAACTAAACCTTGAAGTACCACTTGTACCACACGAGAGCGCCATTGTAACAAGGTTAAAGCTAAGTACCTTACTTTTAAACCACAAAACATTAACGATGTAATAAAATCCTTTGCTCTCAAAACTGGTTGCATCACTAGAATTCACATGCATCTAATGTTGGCCTCAGTCACACCTTTATCAGCTTGTTCTGTAAAATAGAGAGTACCAGCCTCACTCAGTCAATCAGCTCTCATGTGAACATTTCTGAGAACATAAGACAGACTGTTTTGGTCAGAAGACACTTTCTGTTGGGACAAACATAATATATTTGTGAAACAAAACACAAAGTTAGGAACCCCAGCATATTCAAACTTTGTTTTATTTTTTGGTATATGAGGATTTTCTACTTCCGGGTGGATCATCAAGACAATTGATTCTCCCAAGTGTCAATCATCCTGGTGATGCGTGCGTGACAAATAAGACCAGAGAGTTTTTTTCCAATAAGTGTTTTTGAAAATTTGTGAATAATCCTCCTACTTACGTTATAAGTAAAATATATGTTTTTGGACCGATAACAATGAACAAAATCCTACTGAAACACTTGCTGCCTTGAAACAGTGAATACAGTGAAATGGTCTGAGGCGATAGTCCGAGTTAAATGTCGTCTCCCAGCAGCAGAGGCTGCAGGAAGAGTCCAGCTGTTCCCAGGATACACACCAGGACAAAGACCCACAGGAAGATCCTGTCGATGACCATGGCCACATACTTCCAGTCATCTTGGACCTACAGAGGGAGACACAACAACAGTTTGAGCTAAAAGAGTCATCAAAACAAAACTAAAAACACACCAACCCATTGTGCTTTTAATTGATGTACAGCTAGTCACTCAGGGATTTAATAAAGTAGTTTCCTGTAGGGATATGTCAGCAATCAGGTATTATTTTGATTATTACATTGGATTATCAATTTACTGTTTTTACATGGTTCCTTCCCTTTTGCAAGAATGTTTTACTTTTTTCTAGATTACTTTTTTTGCCGTCTAAATACATATTCTCATAATTGTTGCACAAGAAAGGCTTACAACGTGATCCTCCTTTTGGGTTCCCATCCCTCCTCTATTGAGAACCGCATCAGACAATACAGCATGCTCACCTCCTTTGCCTCATTCTGTAGCCTCATATTCTCCGCTATGTATTTGACGCTCTCAATGGCATCTCTTATTTCCGGAGAGATGGGCAGCAGAGACATCAGCCCCCCATCCAGAGATTCGGAGCTGGAACACTGACTCCCTCCCCTGGAAGCCCTGTCCCCTCCGCTCAACGCCCCCAATGTGCCCATCCCTGCACTCCCACCTCCAGAGTCCACGGGCAGTTTTCCTGACCGCTGGTGCCAACATGGACTACACCGATCCTCACAGCAGACCCCTCCAGTGGCTGCACCTTTGCTTCCATTGAGCTTGTTCGGATGCGATAACTCCTGGTTGAGCAGTCGTTGGCGATTGGCGAGACTGGACACGACGCTGCACACCAGAGCTTGCGGCTTGTGCTTCTTCTGCAACGCCGCACCCGAGTGGATCGCGCAAGATTTTGTGTGCGGGAGGTCGTCGCCGGATACTGTTACCCCATCTGGATCTCTTTCCGGTCTGGTCATGAACATAATCTTGGGTAGAAAACTCAGAAAGACTGTTCGCACCCATTGTGGCATGGTGTGTGTTTTGGGCGTGCGGTAGTGGACATTTAGCACGAAAACGGTGATGACGATAGAGAGGGTGACGAAGATCATGGTGAAGAGAAGGTATTCGCCAATCAAAGGAATGACTAAAGAGGTCGAAGGAATAGTTTCAGTGATAACCAGCAGGAAGACGGTCAACGACAGCAGCACAGAAATGCAAAGAGTGACTTTCTCGCCGCAGTCGGACGGAAGATAAAACACAAGAACGGTCAAGAAGGAAATCAGAAGACACGGAATGATCATGTTGATGGTATAGAAAAGTGGAAGTCGTCGAATGTACAAGGAGTATGTTATATCGGTGTATATTTCTTCGCAGCAGTTGTACTTGATGTCGTGTTTGTAGCCAGGAGCGTCAATGATCACCCACTCGCCGCTTTCCCAGAAGTCTTTGAGGTTAATGGTGGATCCGATGAGAACCAGGTCGATCTTGGCCTTGTCGTAAGTCCATGAGCCGAACTTCATGGTGCAGTTTTGGTAGTCAAAGGGAAAGTATGTCACGTCAATCTTACAGGAGCTTTTGAAAATCGCCGGCGGGATCCAAGTGACATCGCCGTTGTAGCGGAGAAGGGCTTTGGTTTTGTCATCCACCTGGAAGTCTCCCACTGCACTGCAAAGAGAAGGGTCATTGGGGAAGGAGTGAATATTGAATGACATTGATGTAGATTATTACACATGATTTATAGTTTCACCCAAATGTGGCTTTTTATTGCATTAGTTTTTACAGTTCAGTTTAACTTGTGTCCTCCCCAAATATTAAGAATTCAGAAATCTTAAGTAGACCTGGCCACGTATTTCTCAGAAGAACGTTTGGCATTATCATTAACTTTCTGGCAGTGGAAAACAAACTGCAAGATTTCATGGAATAGAAGGCGAAAATTATACTTTGGATTTTTAGTGCAATTAAATCCTATTTATTCCATACTTTTCACATTTCTGTCTCAAATGAAATGTATTCTCCTGGATGTTGTATGTAAACCCAGTGTTATATGTTTTAGCTAAACGTTTTGTGACAGGATTATTTTCACATCAGAATTTTTTATCACAAAAACAATTGCTTTTAGTTAATTTGTACCAGAGACTGGCTAAGCGCCCTCACCAATGTTGAAATAACGCATGTAATGATTGTTGGTGATGTGCTAGTACAGTATGTCTTTTTGAAATGTTTAGAAATCTTACTTGTTGTAAAGAACTATGTCTGGTTTCCAAATGCGGCTTGAAGGAACTCTGATGAATTCCACACCTCCAAATTCTTTGGGATTCCATTTCAGTTTGTAGTCATTCCAGATCTAAAACGATATATAAAAAAAACATGCTCCAGAACATGATGCATCAGTTCATAAGAAAAAGAGATTTGATAAAACTCTCAAAGAACTTTCTGAGTTTATTATTCATGTGAAAGGTTCTACAGTGGGTTATTATGTATGAAATGATCATTATATAGTATGTAATTTTCTTTTATACATATGAATAAACCACACAAAGACCTGGTGCACTAGTGTTGGGGTGACCTTCTTTAGATAAGAAAAGATCCAGATGGCACTCATAAACCCACCAGCAGAGACGCAACTTAAATGTGGAAGACAATAAAATACTTGAACTACTTGCTGAATTAAAATAGCTGCTGGGGAAAATGTACCGCTTTCGTTCTCTTTTTGATGAATGGTGCTTTTGAGAAACTGAAGCGGTTAATGAGTTATGAGAGACTAAAATAGAAAGCTGTTTCAAAACACACAACACAAAGCTGCTTTAATGTAGACTGTATGTGCAATATGTATGGAATGTGTGGAACATGGATGTATGGAATGTTGTACTTGTAATATTGAAAATGAAATATATATATATATGTTTGAAACTCCAGAATCAATACATGTTTTAAAAGATGGCCTTATGAATTATTCAGCCTGAGCTATCTGTCCAGCAGAGGACAATCATCTGTGACACACACTTGGATCCATACCTAACCTTGTTCAAGGTCCATTTGTACACAGCAAACTTACATGCCTCAGCCAAAGATTGGTCTCCATGATTTGATTCACTTCATCCTAAAGTACAAATAAGAAAACACATTCATTTGATTAAAATCTTCATTTTAAGGACAATTCAAATATTGCTTCTCCTGTTCTCTTCTCACTTTTTAAAACGCATGTGTGTGTGTGTGTATATTTGTGTCACATGTTTTTTGTTGTTTTATTTGAAATCCGACCAATGCGGCCCAGGACCACATGGAACAATTCCCTGATTGTGCATTGATAGGTGCCGCCGGGCCAGATGAGCTTTTTACGGCCTAGATGAGCTGATGTGGCCTGGCTGTAATTGACACAGGCAGAGCACGACCAATCACAGGTCGGTCAGAGGCATCAGGTGTGGGATGGGGAATAGCAGTCATCCATCAGTGCTGGGAGATGCAATAAGCTGTAAGTGTGCAAGCAAATATATTATAGTCGTCTTATTTGTTAACACCGACACTGGACTGGCAGATGTCCAATTACAGCCGCATGTGCCAAATTATAGAGAATAACAATAAAACTGGAGGCAGGGTTCTGATTTGCACTATTTGATAAAGCATAATTAATTCCACCTCATTAGAATAACAGCTAATTAAAGCCTGGATTTCAATGTTTGAGCAGAGCTATCTTAAGAGTAGGTTTTTATCACCTCTTTTCTGTATTAGTACAAACTGCCTGCCAGACGTCCAAACTCCGCGGACAAATGTGCCGGACGATTGATGATGGAGGAATGGCTAAGTCAGCACCATGGATAGCTGACATTTTCCCTTCTACCCCATGTTTACTGGAGATGTTTTACTTTGCGCTAAGATTATCATATGTCTGTTTCTAGTCCACAAGATTCAAACTTCACACTCTCCATCTCCGAAAGGAAACTTACCACTTTGACCAGCTGCGACATGGACAGCTCAAACTGCACTATGACTGGGTCGGACACATTCTCCACTGGTCGTATGTACTGGTTGTAGTTGGAGAATATCACAGAGAACAGCTTGTGTTCGGCGTCTGAACCGAAGGCTCCTAAGGTCAGACAGGTCAGCAGTGTAAGGATATGCACTTTTTTAGGATTGTAATCTACATGTATTGCTACCATCAAAATTAAGATAGCTAAATACTACTACAACTAGCATTCAGACGGCATAATTTCAAATGTTGTCAATCTAAAACACTTCTGAACCATCATACTAAGCAACAAGTATTCAATATTACAATGTGCACAAGCTCAGTTTTACTCACCCAGTTTCAGAGCTGCTGAAAGGAGAGATACGGAGCAGAGAAAAGTGACCGGCTTCATGGTTCATGGGGAGGTGGAGACGGCCACATGAGCCTGGGCAGCTGTGAGCACAGAGCTCCGTGAGCAAAGAGGAGCAGTGAGAGGAGGGAGTGAGGAGCTGAAGCAGAGAGGTGAGGGCAGAGGAGAGAGAGGCCCCTGTGCGTGTGCGTGGCCAGTGCGTGTGCTGTGCGTGTGCTGTGCGTGTGCTGTGCGTGTAATGTGCGTGTAATGTGCGTGTGCTGTGCGTGTGCTGTGCGTGTAATGTGCGTGTGCTGTGCGTGTGCTGTGCGTGTGCTGTGCGTGAGTGAAGGCGAGAGAGCAGAAAGCACGGCATAATACTTCCTTAGAAATACAATTAGAACGAACACAGGCCCTTTGCAGAAATTAGAAAGTTAGTTCACATTAAGTAATTGTTGTCATTTTAATTTCTTGAGTCTTGCAATACATTGAATAGGTGAATTAAAACATCTGCAAAAAAAAGTACTTCAATTACCAAAAATATTCTGCAAAAGCACCTGTTTTACATGTGTTTTTGACGCCCTGAGAGCCAGTGTGTATCTCCTGAAGCCTGATCCATGAATGTTCTCGCTGAATCTGCTCCTGCTTGTGAATGGGAATGTTCTGGGGGTTTTTCTTGGTTTAGAATCTTGGCATATAACTGATCTATATTCACAGTTTTAAATGGGATCTTGCAGTTGATGTGCCAACTCCATAAAATGACATTGCAGCCTCTATAAAAAAAAAGTTAAAAAGAAAAAAAGCAAAGACTTGATGCTGGTAGTAAATGGAGTTCAGAAAGAAGATGGAACCATAAGTGATTGCTAACAAATGCATCACCCAAATGAAGATTTGACAAAAGAGCCAGCCGTCTGCAGAATCTGTAACAAGCTCACTCAGCACACGGCAGTAAGAGATGTGAGTCTTCAAGTATTTAACAGATTGTGGTGAATAAATGTCATTTATATTTTCGCTTTCAGCCAAGAATGTATTTTACTTAATGAACATTCATCAGAGAATAAAATCAATTTATGTTTTTTTTTCCATTCTTCTTTCAGACAGTATCTATGTAGTTGGGGTTCTTCTTATGCTATAATCACCATAACAAAAAGCCACATCTTGGGTATTTGATCAAATGTACACCATATGTTATGTAGAATGGAACACACATGTATGTATTTATTTCATTACTTTTATTTCATTAATGTTTAATATGTTTAATTGTCCACTCACGTCATTGCAGATTTCTTTGTTAAATTGCTACAACCTCACCAGCAAAGGCTCTTCTATGTGGACATACATAAATGTAATTTCAAAAGTTAAAAATAATGTCTATCATTGTATAAATCGTGCGGCTCTGGCTGGTCTTAAGATTAATACAATGCAGTTACAACAGTAGCGAATACAACTTGTGCTTTCACAACATACTTCTGAATATATGCTTGTGTGTTTAGTCCAATGAGTAAAAGTGTGAATACTGTTGATCGGATTGAGAAATCTGAGTAAAGTTTACTTTCACCTTTTTTGCTAAATTACACAGTTTTAGCCGGGTTTTATGACTGCATGTGTTTTCTGGTTCATAATAAATATGTAAACAGGAACCATTTAAAATGTTTAAATTAAAATACAACATGATTGATTGATTAGTGCCATGATACATATTGAAGTCTGGTCTGGGAATGGGAAAATCACACTTTTAATGGACTGCATAATACACTGAGGTAAAACCAACATGTCTCCTCTTGCACATGTCACGCAGACTCATCAAATGCGTGGTATCTCTGAGCTGGGCTGCTGACGAGGAATTATCTGACTTTGAAAAACTGGTTGAAGAAACAGGCCAAGTGTGCCCACCACACACACAATAACAAAGATCCACAAGAATAAGCGGTCCACCACCATGGCCACGTATTTCCAGTCTTCAATTACCTGCATACATACATGTATCATTTCATTGTTGAGAACATTTGATAAAAGCTTTGGGTGAGAAGATCAACACGGCATTGACACGTGAGAAAAGATGCACTTACATTCTGGTCATCGTCGTCTCCCATCATGTGTTCAGCCACAAAGCGAACACCATCCACTGCCTCCTGCACCTCACTGGCCCAGTCAGAGGGGCTTCTCTGGTGAAGCTCTTGTGCTGACAGAAAATCCCTGGGAGTAAAGTCCTCATTTTTGTTATAGCTAAAACGAAGTGATGCTGCTATATTCTTATGTCTTGGGGTTGAAAAAACTGAGGAGTCAGAAGGCAATACAACTGAAGACATAGTAAATCCTGCTTTAGGTTCAACTGGACATTCTGAGCCCAAAATGGCCCTCCTCGCACGGAGACAGCGTTGCTGACGGAGTCTCTGCCGTGCAGAGTTATTGCTCGGCCGTCTCATGAACAGGAGAGTAGGCAGTTTGACTAGAAATACAAGCTTGACCCACGATGGCATGGTGTGGGTACTTGGGGACCGATGGTGTACATTCAGCACACAAACACTCGTAATAATGGAAAATGTCACCAAGACCATAGTAAACATTAGGTATTTGCCAATCAGCGGGACATCGAATGAAGTTGGAGGCACTATTTTGGATATTAACAAGAGAAAAACAGTGAGAGCCAAAAGGACTGAAATGCAGAGTGTCATCTTTTCTCCACAGTCGGACGGCAGGTAAAATACCAGGATCGCTAAGGAGGTAATCAGCACACAGGGGATGATGAGGTTGATGGTGTAGAACAGAGGTTTTCTCTTGATGATAAAATCATACGTCAGGTCCACATAGGTTGGATCCAGAGGATTTACATTCCGTCTCCCGGGCAGAGCCAAGATATCCCACTCCCCACTCGGAGTAAAGTCATCCATGCTGGCCACCTCAGACTTGAGAATAAGGTCTAGCTCTGTATGGTCATATGTCCAAGATCGAAACTTGAGGGTGCAGTTTTGTTGGTCAAGAGGGAAATGTTTTACCTCAATCTTGCATGCACTTTTGTAGATGGCTGGTGGGAGCCAATTTACAGTGCCATTGTTAAGGACTATTACATTTGTGAACACTGTTACTTCATATGTTCCATCTGCACTATGTAAAGAATAAAAAAGAAAAACAACTTTTCAATACAGGCATACAGTACTTATCCTTTGATTTTTAGTTCAAAAGAGTTGATAATGTATGTACTTACTTATTATACAGTACAACATCTGGAAGCCAGACGTGTCTGGATGGAATACGCAGCTTGTCGATTCCTTCATACTTTGAAGGGTCCCAGGCTAACCTGTAGTCCACCCAGTGCTACAGAGACAGAGAGAGCCAATGTTATGGTTCATTAACTTACAATCCTTTTCTATGATATAATTAAGGAACTACTTTGTTCCGCATTTGGAATAAGAACAAATTATATAGCTTAATTCAAGGGCATTTAGTTACATGTATGTCACTCACATGAATTCATGGAAATAGACAACTAAAAGGGCATACTTCAAAATGCTCTTCATTGAGGTTAACGTGGAGGCTTATAACTAAATAGATAAATACATAATATTGACGAGGTGAGGGTCATTGAGAAAAAAGTATGTTTCAATTCATGTTGTATGCCAATTAAAACATAATTTGAGGCGTCCTTAAAGTCTATTTGTGTCTAAAATGTTACATACTAAGGATGCATTCACATCTACTGGTCAAGTGGACTCGGTTCACTTTAGCAGCAAATAACATCACTGAACTGTTTCAAAAGCAGACTATCTTCTGGAACAATGTACACAACACTATTTACTATTAACCCGTTCTGGTTCATGTAAGAGAATTCTGGTTCATTTGATACTAACTGAACCCGCCCAAAGTCACTGAAGTCAATCAGTTCAGTGTTGTTATGTGTGAACACACACCAAAACTTACCTGAGTAAGCCACACATTTGTCGTCATAATCTGCTCTCTTTCATTCTGAAAAAAAGAAGTGGGAAATAGTTTCTATAGGGTCTGCTTTTCAATTATCCTAATACTCAAATTAAGGCTGTAGTCCTGTATGTAGTTCAGAGTAACTTTCATACTGTGTCTGTGTTTTCTAAGAGGAATTGCTCTTTACAGCTCATCTTTTTTGCATTGGCATCATTCTTGTTGACGAATAGTCCCAAATTCCCACTTGACTCCAGGTTGAGGTGACCCAAGCTCATAAATGCATTTTAAGAGGCGTCAGAGTCGATGGGGAGGAACCCACAGTAAATCAGCAACTGGCTTCTGCTGTTTTATTTTGGTTTCCATCCAGATCCAATCTAAGCATAACAGATGCTGAGATCACTGCCTCCCTAATCATCTTTCATCAATTTTCACCATTAGACACTTGACCCCTGTCAGAATATTGGATGTGTCCTATTATATAATATTTAAGCCCACATTTATAAAGGTGCATTTACCACACTGATGAGTTGAGCCAGGGACACTTGCAGTATGACTGCCACTCTCTCTGTCCTGTTGACAGCTGGACGGATGAGTGGATTGTAACGTTCCTTTCCCAGCAACCAGTTCATAAGGCGCTCCTCAGAATCAGCTCCACTGCTGCCTAAAAGCATTCAAAAATAACAAAGGCAGCACTTTTTAACCATCTTTTTCATTTGTATGCCTATTTTTGCCCAGCACTATAGGACTACAGAGAAGGCTGGCAGTAATGGGCAGCAGTTCCATTAATCCTAGAAACAAAAAAAATGTAAACTTGACACATGAAGCGGGAGGGAGGTCAGGCGTGGTAATAGAAATGGGAGGCAAGTGTGGATGAAAAGGTCACAATTTAAAGTGGAAAAGTTGTACCGCATCTTAAAATAGTGGCTTTCATTCTGGCATTTAAACCGTTTGAGGAAAATTTTAATGCATTTTCATCCTAATTATATTTTGCATGGCTACAATGGAATATGTGAATAAAGGAGCCTGACATATAACAATGTAATTCTCATACAAACCAGTAGGTAAATTAACGTAGCCGAGATTTATATAGGCTCCATGGTTTCAAACAAAAAAGAAAGAAAGAAAACACATTGTAGGAATCCTGATAACGCGTTAAGAATGCAATATCATCACTTACAGTAAAAGAAGGAGAGAAAGCAGGCGAAAATGGGGATAGTCCGCGTCATGTTCCCCGTCCCGTCAGGTCAGGAGAGGTTGTGCGGTGGCGCGGTCTGCATACCGGTGTGCGCGCTCCGTGTGGTCAGTGCGCTGGCTCCGTGCGCTCTGCTGCTGCTGCTCCTGCCTCTGCTCCTGCTGCTGCTGCTGCTGCTGCTGTCCACAAGTGTCCCGTCTCCGCCGTGTGTGGGAGCCGCTCACACCAGCTGCTGCACCGCCACCACAGTCCAGACAAATAGGCCCATACATGTGTCCCACTAAAACGGAAAGATGGGATTTTCTGCATTTGTTTTTTTTTGTTTTTTTGCCCCGTGCAGTTCAAGGGGACATTTGGACATTTTTTGTGCAAATGTGACTTTTTTTTTTTTTACCAGCCTTGTTTAAGCAGGGTTACTAAGTTTTGCTATCTATTGTTTGCTATTCATTGTGTAAATCTAATATTTTGATTCTTGCATGTTTGACTTCTATCTCATAAGGACTGAAAATGTGCTTGATCCCGCCCATTTCTCTATACTTAATTGTTAATACCATTTGCAAACTGTGGATTCTATAAAATATGCTGAATGTGAATGAGATTGTTTAGCGTTTGCTTCGATGAGACATGTCAAACTCAGGCTCGTGGGCCAAATCAGGCCCACAGGACAATGTTTTGTGGCCCCTAAAATTTTCAATTATTATTATTATCTTGAGTTATGGGCTATACCAAGGCATGTTATACATAATCTATAATAAAATCTTCAGGACTCTTTTTTTCCAGAAAAATAAGGTTATCTATTGTAACATTTTAACCCAACACATCATCGGAATAGTCCTTTATTCGTCTCACAGTGGGGAAATTTCAGTGTAATCGTTGCGCACATCACAGCAGAGAAACAGAAGGAAATAAGGGCACTCAGATTGCACACATCAAACAGGATCTTTCATTTCAGATAATAGATAACATTTAAAATGTAAGTAAAATAGAATAAAATGATATGAAATAAAATATAACTCTGGAGCTATATATTGACTTGGTTCAGAGGTATTTACATAATATTGTACTCTAGCTGCGGATAATATGAGCAGAATACACAATGGTAACAGAATCAGCAGGTACAAATGACAGAAGTATGAATGAACAACACCTCCCACCCACTGCACAGGACTGTAGAGGAGCTGAGGAGCTCCTTCAGTGGACGACTGAGGCACCCCCAGTGTAGGAAG
>JAPMNZ010909652.1:0-26457 GCA_029875035.1 Pomatoschistus microps
TTATAAATAAAATTTGATTGATTGATTGATTGAAACAATGTTTAATTGGAAAATACATGAAGTATGATGGGATATGTGATGGTCAGTTTGGGCAAACTCCCCCATAGTGTGAAATTAGTTCATTATACATCAAACATGACACAGACTTGTTTGATGTACACACAGTTGTGAGTGTGTGAAATGTTTCAAACTAATTGGAGGCAAAATTTTTGTTTTAAAACACAGAAAAACGGTTCTGTCCATGACACCATACTGTGAAGATACATCATAGCATAACAAGTTAGGCATAAGTGGCATTTTTTTGCCTGTTCTTTTGCCAGTTTGTGAGATTCAGATTGATGGTGATACTGGTCTTCCGATTACCAATGTATTGGCCATTGTCATATCAAAGATCATTAGCCAAAACTTCAAAATCGACCTTTTTAATCGGCAAACAGAAAATACAGAGGTTCCCTACAAACAACATGGTATATTTTTTCTTATCCCAATTAAAAACCAACCAATTAAAAACTAAATTAAAAAAAGCATTATAATGTGTCTACTTTGGAAGGTTATCCTACTTGGCTGCTTGGTTTGGAATGTTCCTCATGCACTCATTCAGCTACATGTATTTTTATTGCTACATACTCCCTCCCTCCACAGGACTTCTTTAGAAAGAAAATCTAACTATTACATTTTCCTATTGAATAGCCCCCTTTAAACTAACAAATCCATGTCTGTTTTAATTGAACACAGTTGGGTATTGTATAGTTTAATACGAAAGAGACCAGGCCGTAAAACATGTGCAGCTTAGAGGAGTGTGGGGACTGAGCGCGAGTCGCTGGTAGAAGCCTTTAAAGCCAAAACCACAGCTCCCCAGTATCTCATCACTGGCTTAGCTAATATTGCAGGCGAAAATAGTCCCGGAGATTGTCGGAGTACTCGACCACAATGTCTGTCAGCGGAGGGGAAATAAAGAGAGGGCCTAATTAAAATTTCAGAGGTACCAGCTGGGTGTCTGATCCCCGTCTCTGCGTGTCCTTGTGTCTGGATTGAGACAACCTCACCTTGATTTGTTCATTTATTAACCTTGACAGGAACAAATCTGCATCCTGCATCTCCGGTGCCACACAGCGCAGCTAATGGGCAGGGTATGCAAACATATAGAGCGTAGAATCACTCCTGTATATCGGTGGCAATCAGCCTCACATGCATAATACACAGTTGCAGCCAGCCCGTGCAAGGCCGCTCTTTAATGAACAGCTTAATAGGCAAAGAAAGATACAACAAAGCCGTCTGGGAAGACTGTTTGTAGTGAATTGATCAAATAACGCTGTGCAATGATAGCCCTAGTATGAATGCTTCTAATGATGAGCTCAGATGAATATGCAATCAGCTTCGTTTTCAAACTCCAGCGGCCCGTTTTGCCACCAGTGCAGAATCCGGTGACAGACAGATCAATTGCAAATCTCATTCTTCATCATTTATTTATTGTAAAATGCATAACTGATGACAGACTCAGTGTCGCTTTGCATTCCGCGTCGGCTTGTGGGAGCTTAATTGCTATTTTTCAGCTCTTCTCTGGTGGACAGCTGATTAGGGCCATGAGGATAAGAGTGGAGCAGAGGTTGTCAGAATACAATACTGCGTCTATAAGGGAGCGTTGTAATGTGTGTGGCGCTCCCTCAAGACTAGCTAAATTGAGGGAAGCGTCTTGATTTGGACAGCAGGATGGCGACCTTGTAGCCCCCTGCTCGCTGTGCTTTTCGACTGCCTAATGAAGACTTCATGGTCAGGCAAACAAATTCAAATAAATTGCCGTGCTGTGACCGAAAAGCGGCCATTGAACCGTGCAGGAGTACATGCGCATGCAGAATAAGGACACGCCTTTGGACACACGGCTAGGTAAAGATTAGATAGTATGTTAAGGCTTGTCAACTGAGGGGACCCATCAGTCACAGCATAATGGAACAATTCAGGGTTTGACGACAATGTGGGGACTCTACTTACTCTCCATTAACTTGTTGGGCTGAGAGAGGAGTGGTCCTCTCTTTTTCACTTTTTAGCCTGAAAAAGCTGATCTGATTGATCTGAAATACATGCATGCAGTAACTAGTGCAGTACCCCAGCTTTTAAGAGCTTTGATTGTCAGCTGTTTTCTCTTTCTATATCACCTTTCAGAAATCTCCAAACCTTTTAGGACTCTCCTTTAAGAAGAGAGGGAAGAGGAGTTTGAAGTGATGGGTATCTCTGAAACTTGGACTGTATTTTTTGTAAGTAGTAATTAAGTAAGTAATCTTTATTTATATACCGCCTTTCACAGACCAGAGTCACAAAGTGGTTTACAATTGTGGGCATTTGTCTGTCACTCCACACAGAGATGGGAGCAGGGTTGGCAGTACAGGAGGCGCATGCCAGACCTTTTTTACATGTTTTTAGTGGTAGGAGAAACCGTAACATCCAGAGGAAACCTACGCAGACACAGGGAGAACATGCAAACTCCATTCAAAAAGGCCCTATTCCGACCAGGATTCGAACCAGGACCTTCTTGCTGAGCAGCAAGAGCGCTACCCACTCAGCCACCGTGCCGCTTTATATACGGGCACGTGAACATAAATCCCCATCAGTTTGAAACAACACTTTTGAAGCAATATGAATATCAAACAGAGTGTCATTTTCTTTTACAGTCAAACACAAGATGATGTGATGAAAACAGAGGTGTGCGGCGGGAACCTCTTCGCTTATCTTCCTCTCACAGGTGCGCTGTGTATAGATACTGAGTCTTCCGCAAAGTTTTAATTTTTATTTGTTATGTAAATACGGCCCTGGGAGTTATAATAGTGTATATACATGCCATACACCATAAATCCTTAAACTGCAATGTCATCTTTAAACGGTTTCTGCCTTTTTCAACAATCATTGCCCCTAATAGTAATACGTTTTGACTCGGCTACTGGAACTCAAGGTAGGAGCGGCATCACACTGCTTGCACCAGAGATGGGGCCTAGCGAGTCGGACTTGAGTGTGACTTAAGTCGCTATTCTTAGAGACTTGCTACTCGACTCGGACTCGTCCCCTAAAGACTACGGACTTGACTCGGACTCGTTGTGTTTGGACTTGTGAACATTGCACATCCTGATGCTCCAGATCCATCCATTTCACAGGCTGGTAAGGGTGTGCGCTCTTTGGCTGTGCTCGCTCTTTGGCCACAATCGCGGGTCTTGACTGTGCGGGAATGCACGCGTTGGCTGCATCACTTTGTGCATCAGTTGTGTCTGAGCTGTGAGCCGCTCTGTCAACGCGGCAAGCTCGCAGCCTAAAACGTGGTCATAACGTTCCCAGGACCATACACGAGCACAGGACCATTCTCTGCTTGCTGTGTGCGTGTCTTTGCAGAACCTGTGTACACAATACATACACCTCTGCATGAAATAAACAGAGCTGGATGATAGTACCTCCTGAAGTGCCCATGTCTCCCACGTGTCTCCTCCTAAACTCGCTAAATTAAAGCTGGGGTACGTAAATTTTCCCTAACAGCTGTTGTTGGTTGTGCCAATAATAAAATGCTGTGAACAAACAAACAGATTTAATGACATTATGTATTTCAGACTTTTTTTAAATGTCCCATTCTGTAACAAACCCTGTAACAAACAATAGTTTTGGTCTGTGGCCATCTCCCTCACTCTTTAGTGACATGTATATTACTCTCCTGCAATGTTGACCGGGCTGGGCCGTTGAGGAGGCAAAAATCCCAGGGCTGTTTTTTGGTCCCAGTCCAGGCTGAAATGTTGGCATATTTTTGTCCTTTTTAAATTGTATTGGCCATAATTTTAATGCGTAGGAAATTAAACTTGGACTTGCGGGTCCAGAGACTTGAACTTGACTTGGACTCCTGGGAAAGGGACTTGGACTTGACTTGGACTTGCGGGGCAGAGACGTGTGTGCATCTCTGGCATATACTGCAGATCACACAACTTTAAACTTGGTTTGACCAGGGCTGGAAGAACAGGAGTGTTGCAATTCTGCCTTGTTGCACTCTGATACGTTTTATTTAAAACATTAAATAAAACATGAAATGTCAAGTGGATTATCATGATCAGGTTCAAGGACTATAATAATGCATCACATTTCATGAACATAACATTTGTCTGTGTTGCTGACTCGCCAGCGCTTAGTTTGCTTCAATTCGTTAGTCAAACAATTATGGCCATATAATATTCAGTTTGTTTTATATATACTGTATGTCCTTACCCACACATGCAGTTTTGCCACCAGAGCAGAATCCCGAGACAAATCTCATTCTGCATCATTTATTTATCATAAAATGCATAACTGATGACAGACTTGGCGTCACTTTGCATTTGTTGGTTTGCAGGAGGTTCATTGCTACTCTTCTGTATTAGATGAATATCCAGTGTTCATTTTTCATCCAGGGGTTGAATGAAGGACACTGAATATAGTGTTTCAAAATACTTAAAACATGTTTTTGATACAATTATTCCATTGCTGTTTGCCATGTAGTAGTAGTAGTAGTAGTGCAAGATATTTACAAAAAAGATCCATGTTTGCATCTTTGGTAATTTTCTTCAGTAGTAGTAATAATAATAGTAGTAATAATAGTAGTGCTAGTAGTGCAATTATAATGTGCAGTTTCAAAAAGGAATTAGACATAGTGTTTGAAAGTGTTGAAATATTAGATGATGCTCAATTATATTAGTCGACAAGCTGCAATAATCCGATACAACCCAACATGATTCCATCTGCTTCAATCAAAATTCAATAAATCAACTCACATACTGTACTTCCTTCACTGAGCGCTACTATGAAGAGCATCTAATTTTTCACTTTCATGGTCTAGTAATTATTCCCAACAGTACGAATGAGCATTTTCCACAGCAATCTCCCAGCTCTTTTAATAAAAACATCAACCACCATATCTGAAGCATCAAGCACAAAATACAACCATTATTCTGCAACCTTTCTTCCTCGTCTCACAGGGGGAGCCTTCGAAAAGCGGTTGACTGAGGTTGTGTCAAAGCTTACATTTCCTTCACTTTTGACCCATTTGTTGGAGGTACATTTGGAAGCGGATGTTTCTGGAGCCAGTGTTGTAGCCTGTGCCATGCGTGACCTTTAAAGGTTCTTCCGAAGTTAGGTGAAGTTGTCTTTCTTCTTCCCTTCCCGAGGAGTGACATTTAATCGTCCCCTAAGGGCAGAGGGTAACAAACACCAAATAAAGCCTGCCAGAAAAAAGTAAGTTAAAAAAAGAGGATTCTGACTGTGGTGCGGTGACTCAGAGCAGAAATTAGGGCAAGAATGTATTACGCCTTAAGAAATGAAACCACTTTTTGCACTCATTCGTCTTGCTTTGTTACTCCCCACATTTTATTACATAGTCCAACACCTCTGCTACCCATCTTTCTCCTATATTCCAATTAGTTTTAAGCAGAGATAGCACAGACTGACTGGAGGTGAGTTGGCCCAAGGCTCCCACAGACAGACCCTGCTGTTGCCATTGGCCGCTGTAACAGATCCTCGTCTCTGGAGTTTTAAATGATTCAAACATTCTGCCCTTCGCTGTTCTTGCACTGGTCGAACTTGTTCCACCTTTCACTTCTCTGGCTGTCACTTGTGCTCGTGATGCTTGCCCCTCAACTTACCGCCATGCGTTTGAATATGCTTTAGCATATAGAAATCTTGTTGAAAATGGATGAAGTTTCTGTGGTCAAGTATATATGTATGTATGCATATGTCCAGTTCCCGCACACTGGTGTGGATCTGGCTGTAACTTCAGCAGCTCATGCAAACTGCACCAATGCCAAGATATGTGTATAAATGCAGAAGCATAAGGAGTTAATCAAATTAGTATTAGGTTATTGGTCGGATTAGCAACAGTATCCAGTACTTCCTAATTTAGAAAGGTGCTCAAACATACTAATTTGTTTTTTCTGAGTTTTTAATTACAAAAACTGGTCACTATTACTGGTCGTATGAAATTTCAAACAAATTGCAAAAGCAAAACTTCTCAGGAAGCATGGTATGTTCCCCTGAGAAATGCCATGACTTATATTTTCCTACATTTGAAAATGTACTTATATCAGTCATAGCAGCAGCAGAAATTACTAATCTGTTTTTAAGTTGTTTTTTGAAGCGATCAACAGGGAACATTGAAATATCTAGAGAGCCTAGTTCTTGAGATTTTAACAGGGGATGTGCAAAGAACATAGCGTCATAAAGAAAACAGGGGCGTAGAGATAACCTGTGTAATGATAATTATGCAAACAGCTGATGCATTAATAGGCTCCTAGGTGCATTCACATATGCAAAGGTTTGAGCGTGTACATTGAGTAAGCAAGGTGCGCAAAAGAGGATATCTAGGGGGCAAAAAGGGGCAAACATAACACTGGAGCCCGACAAAACTCCCAAGACCTCCTGACTGACAGTGGAGCACATTTTCTTGCTGTAAATACATTAATTAGCCCGACCAAGGTCAAGCTGTGGGGAAGAGAGCCGCACCAGGCTGTTCTGGGCCGCACTGTCTAACTCTAAGCTGACTTAGGCCTATGCGCAGGCCCCGATTGAGAAAGCAGTCTCGGCGGATGGTGTAGAAGAGCAATCCCCTGGCCTCATTAGGGATGCACAGAGGTTCTGACTCCCATCACCTGTGAGCTTTTTATATCTGGCATAATCTCTTAGTAGATATTTCTTACATCCAATAATGAGCAAGTTATTACTCCATACATTAGAGAGCGGGAGCCGGGGAGACGAGTAAAGGAGGTAGAAGAAAATCGAGCTTCAGTTGAATATGCAAGGAGAGAGGAAAAAGTGATGAGCAGGCATCCCAGTGCACAAGGCTTCAACTTTTTTTTTTTTTACATCGTGCCAGCTAACTTTGTCCTCTATTACAGCCAACCTCCCTGATAATTACTGTCATGTAAAGTCAAGTCGATGACATTTGCTATTATTGAACTCTGGAGTAGGCATGTAGCATTGACAGTGCACTTTGTGGTAAAGACAAGAATGACAATACTCATGTTATCATCTGGGATCTATATCAGGTTGCATTTGGATTTATGCCCGAGGCTATCTCTAGAGCCAAGACTCTGGGTAAGGCTGCTCATGTGCGACTTGGGTTTGGCATGTCTGGTTGTTTGAAATATAAAACAGTTTGCAAATCTAGACTAGAATAGATTGAAGGGCAACAGGCAGCGCTATTCTAATTATCAAATTAAAATGATAAAAACATTAGTTTGTAGTTTCCATCCTGTTTTGTTTGTTGCCCAGCATAGTCGTGTACTCTCTGATGGTAAAGCTGCCCATACTTTCTGGCACAAAGCCTCCAGTTCCTGTAAATTCCTGGGGTACTTTGCATGAACTGCACATTTGAGATTTCCTCAGAGCGGCTCGATGATTTTATCATTTGAAAATGGAAAACATGTTTATTTGATATGGCTTCACACAACCACTAACAATGAATGAATAAAAAATGTGTTATCATTCATTATCTCCAAAATATGGACAAAACAATTTTGAAATCTCTGGCTGGGTGTGTAGACCAGGCCTTTGCTGGAAATCACAAGGATCACTTTTCTTTATAATAGCACGTATTTGTGATTTTTTGCCTAGCATTTGTAATAGCTTGTCACTAAAAAGCAAAAGTATTCATATAACGTATAACTGTTTGTAAAATAGGCCTAATATTGCTTAACAATGGTTCTGTAAAGCTGAGGAATGTAGAATAACATCTGCAGCATGCCTTTTTTGTGCTATTTGGGAGTGGAAAGTGGCACACCTTAATAAAAACATAACTAGAAGCGTAAATATACTGAGCTGCAGACCTTTGCTTGACATGGCCGAGACAGCACCTGCAGCACTGAAGACAAGTCATCCTTCTCTATTCTTCCTCGGCTCCTGTCGCTGTTGATTGATGCGAGGAGGAGGATCAAAGGCTAGTGAGCATTCGAAGTCTCTGAGATGGGGAGATGGGGAGGGGGAAGTTCAGGGGCCGCCCGTCACTCAGCTCCACAAAATGACCCTGTGACGTGGCAGCGCACACATTACTTACTCTGTCCTTTTATCTCCTCTACGTCCGTCCCACAGAGGAGGAGGAGGAGGAGCACAGCCAAGCACCATTAATCTCCTATCTAATACCACTAGTAATGCTACACATTATTGGAAAGAGATGGGCAAAATGAACCAATATGTTATGTGCTATGGGTCTCCGTTCCTCATACGCACAGTCCAATCCCAAGGACATTTAAGCAAAAGTCCAGACTCAGACGCAATGACCGGTGAACAGGACGAAGTGAACGGAAGAGGACCAAGGAGAGGGAATTAGTGATGGAAAAAAGGGTGGGCAATGTGAAATATTTCCTGCTATCGACCTCTTGGTTGGGGACATGCATAGATTTCTGTACGTAGAAGATAAGTGTCTTTGATAAAGTAGGTTAGCATTGATTAATCCATGAAATCTTGGGGCTGTAGACTGGAAGTTAATGAGTAAGGGTTTCTATTTTCCCTGAGATCCCTAACAATATACATTTTCAGCACAGCTTGGGGACCTACGACCGCAGCTCTCGGCCTCTCTCATTTTAGATGTCTGTTATTTTGGGTTACGATGGTCAATCAATGAAGCTGACATTATACGGTGAAGGATTCACAATGCATTCCTGCAACAGGGATTGTAAGGGGCTAGGTGCATATAGAGAGGTGGAAAGGTCACAGCTAATCTAAAGGGAACAGGAGTTATTTATCCATACACACCAGAATAAAAAGAAGATGAGAGACACAATCTATACGTGCAGCCCCTGGGGGGTGCTCCATGTATCACACATACAAACAGGCGCATACATGTAATTTTCTCCTATTTCAGATGGTAATATACAGTGCATCAAGTGACCTGCTGACAGCCTTTAACTGCATGTGGGGTACATACACTGCCGTTTAGAAGACAATGTACAAATGCATGTGTATGTGAATCAATGGAAACTAATTTACAATAGTAACAATATTTATATTTAGTTCTGATGACTCAAAGATTGTCTTACCAAACAAGGTCTTCTCTAAATACACACCTCAAAAACCATATCTGTACATAAGAGCAACTTACTTTTAAATAGGAACAGTAAAAATCTGCTCACATTTGAAAGTTAAGTTAATAAAGCTGGAGTACTGAACTTTGAAACAACAAAACTGAGTGACTAGAGACATTTTTGCATAGTTTTTGTAACTATATGTTATAAAATATCTTGTCTTATCTTGGCCAAAGAGTAGTCCCCATGTTATTTGAATAGAGTATCCCCATGTTATAGATAATAATTTTCATGTCTGTATTGATGGTACCTTTGACAAGGTTTTTATTTTGATAAGATTTAATAAAAACAAAAAAACAAGTCTATAACGGGTTTTGCACAGCTTGTGCATGTGGCATGTCGTCTGAAGGAGAGTAAAGCCAAGCTGAGCACATCAGTCACATTTAGAACAACCTTGAAACAAATGGCAGCATGGACACGCACTCAGGCCCAGAGCGCTGAGAGAAGAATCAGGAGAGACGGACGGACGGGTAGATCTAAGAGTGTCTGCAAACATCGACACCTCTCCCAGTGCCCACTCTGCTCTGTGGCTTCCTCATCAGACTCGCCCTAATCCAATCTCCGCCTGCTTTACCTGAACAGCAGCTGTGTGGAGGAGGATGTCAAAATATTTGGCAGGAGTCTGTGGTGCCGTTGTAGCATTTTAACCTCCGTGGTTATTACACATACACAGGTTTGTCTGACATCCCCCCGGGCATTAGCCTTGAAATGCGCCTCTCTCTTCTTTCTCCATTCATCACATCATTATCCTTACAGCAAGGATACACAAACAGCAGGCTCCACACCCCTCTACTCCCTCACATGGCGATGGCACGGCCCTGATCCAACAAGACACAACCTCAGGGCTCCAGCACCTTTCTAACAGAGTGCCAGCATGGCAAAAACAGATCTCATAAGATAATATGCAATCTGATTTTTAATAGATGTTTTCCCCGTGTTCCCAATCTACATCACCACAAAAAGATCAATTTTGCATGATTGTTGATTAAATTAAATGTATTCCAATTGTGACCCAATTATAATTCTCAAGACGTGCATCTGAAACACAATATGTGACTCATGAGGGTGAAGGTGTTTCAGTCAAACCATAAAATGGAGCTATGACACCATGTTTTGGACAAAAACTTATTTTAAGTGCTCCTATACATAATATAAGCTGCACAAGAAAGTCATGAGCCTGAGTCATTAGTCCACGGTTTGTCTTCAGAAAAACTTTTTATTTCATAATGTATGACTTACTTTCTGTCATTGTAGCACTTCTTAAGAGAAACAATGGCTTCTCAAAACACGCACGTTCATTGAAAGTCTAACTGAAATGTAATCAAAGCAAAAAGATCTCATAATAAGATCTTATTTCAGGGGAGAGAGATTGATGCGAAATGTGGAAGAGAGGTGTAGGGTCAGTCTCTTGTCTTCTCTTGAGTGTATGTGTTGTTATTTTTTTATTATACCATAAGATCTTTTATTGTGTTACAGTTCTGCTTTATTGTTTTTGAATAATTAGTGTTTTCTTCCGATCTGACGTTCTGTTTTTGTTTTTGTTCTGATTGATTGTGTTTTACAGGATTTGGAGAGAAAAAACAACTTTTGATTCTAATGTATACAATATGTGACCGACTTGATTCTTACCTAATATTACACCTCAAACTAATGCGTAAAACCAACACAGAAGTTTGTATCATTTGTGCTGAGCTGGTCCACTGCAGCAGTCTTTGTCTCCGCGCGCTCCAGCAAGGTGTAGGTTATTCCAGTAAGAGAAGACAGCTCCACGGAGCCCTGACAGCCCGTGTAAATCAGATGTCATAGAAAGATCTAATGGTGCTGCATGCGCTGATATACAGCACGGTGCGTCGCTGACACTCGCTTTACTGTGTACGCACACGTGCACTCGCCATACGTGCGCCACACAAAGGCAGTTATCCACAAACACGAGCGTTCATATATAAGCTAATGCAGGACATAATATGCATCTAAAATGTGGCTGACAGGTGCCTGCCTCAGCACAATGACAGCTCGGCCCCTTCCCTGAACTCACGCTGTGTATATGGCGCATTGCAATAAACAAGCCGCACAATGTCATATTTCCACCTCATTCAAACACACACGCCAGATCAACATGGCGTAGTGAAGATAGAATCATGTATTACTCTGACTCATGGAATTGTACTAATTAACCTTCCATGAGTTCTGCATTTAAGAATTACACTTACAGTCAAATCACATGAAAAGCACTAGCATGCGAATGGAAAGAGAATGAATGCCGACTTTTACGCATCAAACCAAGATTCTTGAAGACAGCGCCTGGCCACTTTCATCTTGGCATGTAACAGCTCATTCACGGGAGCTGAAATTGAAAAAGACTCGCGCAGCAATAAAAGAACAACAGGCACTTGTGAATGGTTCACATTAGGAGCACAATTTGTGTCAAATAGCCTTTCCAATTCCATTATATCCTCTGCTTTATGAACGATGGAAGATTGGTACAAGTTTTACAGGAACCATTGAAAGTAAGTGCCAAAATCATACTTTTTACTGCCATACATGAAAAGATAAAATTTGAAGCAATACTTATTTGAGCAATTGTGTTTTGGTGGATTGTGGGAGCACAGCAGTTGTGGTTAGGATTCAAAAACATTTCACTATTCAGCCCCATTAAAGTCTTTCCTCTCTCCGGTGTCTTATTATCACATAGCATCCTCAGTTCTTCTGTGCACCATCAAAGTTATTTCCCTGAAGTCCGTAATAGACTAACTAAGCGTTGGGAAAAACACTTGTTAGCACACCTCGTATGTACCCAAGCACTACTACAAGACACCAGAACACAGCACTGCAGAGCAAAAGGTGAAGGCAATGCCAGCACAAGATCACTACAGCAACGATATGTGTACAATTAAGAAATGTACATAACAATATATATCATAACATAAACAATAATACTAAAAATGTTATGGCAGAAAAAAATCTAAATTCATTTATATTGTAAAATTGGTTTTATTGAATGACACATTATTTGCATAATTTTTTTTTTTGGAATTAGAGATTATTAGGATGAGCAAAACTACTCAAGTGGTAGAAATGTCATATTACTTTTATAAATTTACCACCAATATAGATAAGACAAGATAAGATAGACCTTTATTCGTTCAACAGTGGGGAACTAACTATGTAATCGTTCCGCATATTACAGCAAAATATAAGAAAGGACATAAGAGAACTCAGATTGCACACATCAAACAGGATCTATTATACAAAATAGATAATCAAATCAAATAAAACATTAAAGTAATAAGATGATAAAAAAAGAACATGTTGAAAGAAGATTATAATTTCACTGAAGAAATTCCCAAATTTTGGAAAATGTCAGTTTAAACAAAGAACATATTTCCGTGATGTCGGGGGTTAGGCATAGCTAGTGAGTACGACAGATGAAGAATGACCGTGTTTGTACCAGTTTTTGTGATAAGTTCCTGGTATTAGCGTGAATGATCTAACAGAGAGAGGCTAAAATATTGAATACATACAAGTCAAAACTAGTGACAGACCCAAACAAATTTGAGACACACTACTATAGTGACCTGAATTGTATTTCATAGTTTGATTGTTATGTCGGAAAGTTAGGTACCCTAGCTTCAAAATCCCAAACACTAGGAGTGTGCATACAGTAACATAGCTCCTTTAAGTGTAAATATTATAGACATTTTTCATAAACTTTACGTGTGCGCTTTGACGATGAAAAATGCAGGTTAAAGCAGATCACAAATCAGACTTGACACGCTGATATATGTATGGTTAAATTAATCTATAAGTAATACTTTTTTAAGACGCACCATAGGGTTTAACAGACGTAAAACTGCCGGATACATTAAATATTCCAAATTTATAGTTGCCGTCAGATGTACCCGTATAGACGACTCTCCATTTTAAATCTTCCCGGAATTTCGAAGTCAAATATATCCATGGCTGACGCTTACTTTGGCACATCACACTTGAGTCTGACACAAGATGTGACGGAGCAGCCAAGCACAGAATGTGACAACCTGTAGTCTTAGCTGGCCCGATAAATATTTATAAGAAGGCTCCGAGATCAGCAGGTAAGAACGTCACACATGGGTTTGGAGTGTCTGTGGGGGAGGGGTGAAGCAGGGCATCCGGGGGAGGACAAGGGGAAGCTGGGTGCTTATGTGCTGTGAGGAGGAAGACAAAGCTAATGCTGAGTGCTACATAAGGTGACAGTCACAATATGAGACTCATTAAAGTGAATAAAGTGAGTTTTGAGTTTTTATGTGGGATGATGAGTTGGTTTTATGAATATGTCAATCAAGTGAAAAGGAAAATAAATCAATTAACAAAATATGTCATTTTGTATGACGATTTTCTAAAAAATTATGTTTTAATGTCATGTAAAAAATATGTATGTAGGAAAAATAGTGATAGACCCAGACTTTTGAGTGAGAAAACTTGTATCTGTGGTTTGAAAGTTAGGTAACTCAGCTTTAATTTGGCCTATATCACATTAGAGGACTTTTTACACTGTGTTTACAAAAATGTGACATAGTTCCATAGACAGCGAGTAAATTAAATAAATAATACAATAAAAATGTCAAATTGGCTTTTAATCATTATTTATTTTGCTTTAGTAGAAGCAGTACATTGTATACTATTTGTAAATATAACGCGTTCATCACCAGGGAGAACCTTTCTAGTATTTCGTGTGTAATGCAGTATGATCTTGAAGTACTACGTCTGCCAGTGTGCCTGTGCATATAGTGCTGAGTGAAGGTCAGAAGTGTGGGTGTGTCCCAGGCCTCTCTGCTGTGGCCCGCGGCTTCGGACCCATCACTGTCACATCTGTGTCTGAGTGTGTAAAGTAGTGTGGTATTGTGGGGCCCTGCAGCAGAGCTTTGACTCACACTGGCTCCCTATAGGCTCTCACCACGCACACGAATGCATATAAAAATATCCGACTAGGACATTCTTGCAAGCTTGTACAAGAATACTTCATCTTGTGAGATTCATTTGTATGTTTACATTTTCTCTATCTTTAAAATAAAAAAGAAGTATACAATCTTTAAATTTCGCAAATATGTAGTTGTATGGTTACATCTGTACATTAGAAGCAATTCCAAAACAAAACTAAGATAAAGCTAGCCTAGCTTTCAAACCATTCACAAATAAACTATGTAGTACAATCCGAGTTTCTGGCTCTCAAAACAGTTTTTACAAACATGTATTTTTGATTTCTGTCACATCTTTGAGTCATGTTAAAAAACGTAGTACTCAGCCAATCAGCTCTGAGCGTGTCCAACAGTGACTTGCAGGGCTCTTTCTTAAGAAGTATGCAAGCTGTAACATGTTTGTTGAGGTCTGATCTAATAAGAAACAATGTTGGGACAAGCTCAAAATACTATTATTATGAAAATAAGCCTTAAAGACAATAGCAATGAAAAAATATGCTCTATTGTAGAAGTTTTCAATCATACTGAGGTGTGATAGTGTCTTCATTTTAACACGCGATTTAAGCAGGCCCCATCAGACAAGTTTTGACTTAACATAGATAACGGCAAAATATTGTAGTGTCTCTTTCCCCACACTGGAGCTCACAGTTAGATTTCACAGAGTACTCTCTCTCTCTCTCTCTCTCTCCCAAACACGCGTCATCACCTTTATGTTAGTGATGGAAGCATAAAACATGTCGCTTCTCTAACATGTGACCTCCATGACCTTGTCCAGTCTCATTCAATCACAGGAGCAGAGAGCAGCACTAATCCCGCGGCCCGTTTCGTCTGTGTGCGTGTCTCCATGTGCCGCTTTCGCTCTGCAGTAATCAGCAAACATGAACAAAGAACGTTTGGACTGGAGCGCAGCCATGTACTGAAGAGAAAAAAGTCCATGACAAAGATGTGGTCTTATATAGCGCCAACCACACAGCAAAAACGTGTCCTAATAATTACTACAGTATATCTGCTTATCATTCATTGTTATCTCTTCCGTCTATTCGGTTTATTTGCCAAAGTGGATTTTTGGATATAAAACTATGAGGTTTCCGCTTTCCTTTTCTATGTTATGCCTACATAGTGTCGCACACATTGCTTTGTATACTTCAGGGGTCACCGTCTTATAAATAAAAATACACTTTTAGTCTCTGCCGTTAGAGTCACAACCGACACTTCTGTCAAAGAGCATGCTTGTGACTTTCACCTGTAGTAATATTGTGCATTATTGTCGTAATGATATTAACACGTACCCAGATATCAGATAAAACACCTTGTCCACATTCTGACCCGTCAACTATGTGTAATGGTAAAAAATGAGGGTTTTTGGGAAAAGGCAAAAGTGAAGACCTATTCACTTTTTTCTCATTTTTTGCATTTGCGTGTGAAGAAAGCACCTTCTAAATTCATGACAACCAGCCCCTTCCTCACCCAGCCTCACGACGTAGCTCTTATTTTGTCAATCATATGTTGGAACCATGCAGCCGGAGTGCTGCTGCGTTTGATTGACATGCGTCAGATGCAGTTTTTCTGCACACTGCATTTGTCGTGCGTTGAACGGGGCTTAACTCTTTGACAAACACTGTAACTACTGGTCCTGCGGCTTATAGTCACACTCTGTGGCACAAAGAATGTGTTATTATTATTGGCTATTCATTTATGTGACTTTTCATTTATGCATATCCTATCCTCTTCATTTCAAAAGCATTTCTGTCCAAAGATAAATTAAAAATAATAATAATAATAATAAATTAAAATAATAATAATATAAAGTTGATCAAAGATGTGAAAAAAAATACTTGCACGCAAACAATGAGGGACAGATCCAAGGATAGGCTATGTATAAATGAAAAGTCACATATAGCCAGCTTCTTATCCTCACTTTTAATGCAACAACAGACACTACTGACCCTGTACATATGACTTATCTGTCAAACAAATGTGCTGATTTAATAGTTACAACGCAAATAAACGCAGATATTTATCGATGAATATTATGCTGCATGCCCCCATTGCTAAGGTTGACAGAGTACTCAACATGTTGTCATTCTTCTGCTAAATGTTTAGAATCCAGGTAGAGTTTATTTATTTTTAAACAGGTTTTAAGTCGGATAGTGCCTCCCTGGGGAGGTGTTTCGGGCACGATTCACCGGGGACACGCTGGAGGGACTAACAGTCTGGCCTGGGAACACCTTGGGGTCCCCTCAGATGAGCTGGAGGAGGTGTGTGTGGATAAGGAAGTCTGGGCGGCTCTGCTTAGACTGCTGCCCCTGTGGCCCGGAAATGGATGAAGCGGAAGAAAATGGATGGATGGACTTTTCACTTTTTAATGTATTTACATTTTGTTCTCATGCCATTTCAGGAGCAAGAATTGACCATTAGCTTATTTTACGCAGCTCTTTAAGTTTGAGAGCAGGGGGCTGGGCTTTTTCCGTTTCTCCTTCACAAAGTAATGCCTCTGACCTCTGGCCATGTTTTAGACCGCAGCCGGCTGCGTGAGGCCATACAAGTTCTCTGTACGCGCCGCTCTCCTCACAGCGTCTCATTATGGCTCAATGCATAGCACATAAAAGCGGAGCACATTGCACAATTACGGCCTAATTAACAAGCCAATATTTTATGTGGTCAGCGAGGCCACCGACAGCACGCACACCATTTGCCTTTGAGTTTTAGAGGATATGTGCTCTTAGCCTGATTTACTGACCCCATCTGTCGGTCAGCTACATGTGTTTATGCAGAGGCGAGGTTAAGTTAAACAGGCCACATACTGTATGCGTTTGGAAGCACTGGGCTGTTTGTCTGAGTCATGCTTTACGCTCCCCGTACTCCTCCCCTTTCCCTCTTTCCCCTATAACAACCGCGGCTTTGCATTGGGATTTGAGGTGTAATTAAATTCAATAAATAGGCGAAGGTGAAGAAATAAATCAAGCGGAAACTGATGAACAACAGGAGATTAAATGCCACTGAGCCGTGCAAACAAATATTTCAATAGAATTTTCAACAGAGGGCACCCGGGGCCTGAAACTTTTAAAAGTTAAAAGGCTATAGAAGAAAAACAGTGCTGCTATTTAGTTATAGTAGTTTTTGTTTCTGTTGATGTCAAAGAAAATATAGTGCATTCTATTCAACATGGCTGCTTTGATGGAGGGTTGAAACTGTGGCCATGTTTATAATTGTTCCGATTGCACAGTAGCGGCACTTTAAAAATGTCAATGTCATTCCCAAGTTTACCCTATAAAAGGCTCTGGGGCTGATCATTCATTACAATGGGAAAACACTCTGTTTGAATGACGCATGCTTTTACTAGTATGAGTGGCATCATGTTCAAATGCAGAGGAATGAGTACGAACAATAAAGTGATACTAACAAAAAGGAGGGAACTTGGACGAGTGCATGGGATACTGAAAAGACCAGTACACCTAAGGACGTTATGAGCCAAGGAAAATGCATGAAAGAGTAGGGAGGTCAAAAAGGATAGCTTGTCTTAGTTAATGAGGGGGAACCTTTTATGAATGCCAAAAAAATAACTGCATACTCTCCAAACAGTTATGTTGTTTGCATGCAAGTATTTTTCAGCTTTTGTCACATTTTTAGATCAACTATTTCCGCCAGAAACATTACAGTACAAGCAAAACATAAAATGCTTTATACTGGAACTAAGACAACATTTTGAAGTAAGTGACAGATCAGTTGTTGAGCAATTAGCATCAAGAAAAAAAATGCCAGTGTACGACTATAGAATTTGTGTAGAACATGCCACACACTCCTCTAATTTGAATGCTTGTTTCGAAAGTCAGACAACTTCTTATTAATGACTATTGGAGTAGCAATTAATGCTGCATAATACATGAACTACAGCTGTGCGAATCTGAATAAAATGTGATTACTTACTAAAGAGGGTATGGGCAATACCTCCAGTGAATGTGAATGGCCATTTTAGGAGAAGGGGCCGTTCTAACACACAACATCCTCACCTACAGCTGCACAGCAAAGACATAAAGGACTCAGCGATGGCCCTCTTGTACTTGCACACACTTGTTATGCAACGAGAGTCACAGCTTTATGTTGAACTTAACTGCCTTACTATGAAAGTTATCAAAGTCTCACTATGGGAATGAAGTGTTTTTCAAGGCCAAACTAACTTGCTGAAAGCACTCGAGTCCGGTCATTCAGGAAAGATTCAAACACAACTTTATAGTCATGAAAGCGTCTGCCTGCATCTCTCTGGGTTACTCTGTTGCTGTCCATGTTTTTTGAGAATCTGTACAGAAAGAGGAATCTGCAGTAATCTGGCTCCGGTTAAAGCAGACAGCAATCTTTGTTTATAGTTCTTGTTTATCCTTTTGACAATTTGTGTGACTCTTTTTAAAGGGAAAATCTGTAATCCTATGATTGAACAATACCATAATCTTCAATCGGCACAATCCCAGTTATAATCTATGTCACAATGCGGAGATGCACATAAATCGCTGAAAAGTCCAAGTCTCCAACCCAGGAGTCCAAGTCAAGTCTGAGTCCCTGGCGTTAGACTATAACAGTCTTAGACTATAACGATATTTTTTATAGACCGCACTGTCACATTCACTTCTTAGAGTGTTTTGGAAAAAAATAAATGCTCATTGGCTTAAAAAAATGTGCAAAATGTGTGAGGAAATTATATTGCTCTTTTGATAATAGAGGTTGCTGATTCCTGGACTTTTTGCCCTTTGTGTAAAACCTTGGTCTTTTTGTAATATGTATATTTATATTTAAGGGAAAAGACTCTCTGTTCACCCAAAGTCAGATTCTGGTCATGACTTTGTCCTGCAGTTGAATCGATACAACGTTAAGTCACAGGCTTTGTTCTGGTTCAGATGTATTCACTCAGTTTGATTTGTAGCCTTTTTATGAAGTTAACGACGTATGTGGAGAAGCATTTATTTCCTCTGGGGACAGTCAAAGTGAAAAGTTTCTTATACGCCTTTGGAGATAAGCCACAGCTACTCTCCTCCAGCCACTTTTAGTCTCTTCAGTCCAGCTGCTCTTTTGCCACTTGTCAATAAATCTTTAATTCCTAAAAATACAGTCTGTGGTCCAAGCTAGTGTTTGTCCACCCCTCTCCTCTTGTTTTCCAACAGCTCTTTGGCATTATTATATTGGGTTTTCTCTGTCTGTGAGGCTGGTGGCCACTCTAATCCTCCAATGGACTTTTGTATGCGCAATTTTTCCCCGAGCTCCCATTACTATGACGGGATTCAAACGGAAGTGTGCAAAAGTTTTAGGCAGGTGTGAAAAGGGCTTTAACCAAGGGAAGCATAACAAATAGAGAATAGTATTTGTATAAACGGTGCACTATGCAATTTTTCTGGGGAATTGTCCACCAACTCTCATGTGTATTTCAATGCTTTGTGTGCAATGTTCTGGAATATGGCTTTCATCCTTTTCCATGAAGAAGGCAATGAGTGTGTCTTTGTTGAGGTTTAATAGCATACAGAAAAACATTCCAGACAAAGCAATAATATTATTCTAAGAAGCCAAACTCTCAGGGTACCTTTAAAGAACCATACTTCAGAAAATGTTTTGTTCACTTTAGCCTGCATGTGATATTTGTGCTAGATTGTGAAATCATTTCTTGGTAGTAGAAAAATAAGTACAATGGTCAAGATTATTAAAAACTCTTTCATTTTGTGGAAAATTAGGTTTTGGTATAATAGTTTTAACATGATGGAAACGAATTGAAGTCTAGTGTTCCAGTAATTCCCACAACATGCAAACCTTTTTAAAGCTAAAAACGGTCAATGAAACCCTCACGCTGAATGGTACTGCATTGTGTAACCCTAGTCATTCCGTTCGATAAAGAGCCCCGCAAGGGCCAGCACACATTAGCACAGGGCAAGACCGGTACTGCAGTTCACGGTCCAAAAGTTTGAAAAAGGAGCATTTGCAAAGAAAGGTCAGGATGGTGGATTCGGGTCATTTCCTGAAATTAGGAACTTAATAGAATTCTTGCATGTTTTCCCACTGGGTTTTGAGGTGTTCCTTGCAGATGCAGTCGGGTCTAAGGACAGTAATGGCTCAGGACAATTACGAACATTTAAAGATATTGGTCATCTCCCTCCCTATCGACCAATGTATTTCAAATGTTTGATTCTCTCATCTTTTGTTGAAAATGTTTTAAAGTCCTGCTGTTGTGATTTAGGGTTACACAAAATGAATGGAATTGAATAAATGAATTGTGTGGATCGAGCTACAACAACTCCAGGTCTGTTTTCAATCAAGGATAAGCTTGTTTTCCAAAATGTCAACTTAAAAGTGTGAATACTTGGGTAACTTCTAACAGTAGTACATAATAAGTTTATAATAATCATTGCATTTTGTACCAATTTATATTTTTATGTATGGAATTGTGCCTTGTTACAATTTATAGCTTTATCTGAATTCAGTTCTAGTAGTGAATCATAAAAGGACAGTCACACAATATAATAGGCAGGATTTCAATATTATAGTTTGTGCCAAATGGTTTGAGCAGCGAGCCATTAAGTGGGCCACCGGCTCCGGGTCTAATTGTGCTAATGAAGTCCAGTCCATAACGTAGGCCCCACACGTCCTGTCACGCTGACGCTTTTATAGACACAACATGACTTATGAAGTGCATTCTGATTGGCTGGATGGAAATGTGTCCAAGATGGAGGGAAGAGGTGCTGGTGGGGGGAGTACAACATGAGTCAAAGCACAAAAATTGCTTTTTTCCAAGAACAATATTTTGTTAATGTATATAAACAAGCAGGTTTGAAAGGATTAAATCAATGAACAAAATAAATGCTCACACGCAAACACAGGTTCCGGACACATGTATTTTCACTTATTTTAAATCAAATTCATGTCACTTCTGCTACTATGCCCTAAAATATTACGACAGGTAGCACTAAGGCAGTGAAAAATTGTTTTGGCTTAATTATCTCAATACTACATTTCTGCGTTAAATTGGCAGAGAATTTCAAATTTGTTGGTACAATTAGTTTGTTTCAATTGACTGGGAGTAAACCAATGTTAGATGCATTTAAGAGAAATGGTGCGGCTATATGGTGCGTGTTTAAACCCAAATTATATAATACAGGCTTACTCTTTAAACAAGAAAAAAATACTTTTCATCAGCACATTGATTTTCAATACTTTTGACAACCCTAATCCAAAGTATATGGTAGCATTGTGAGAAAAATGGCCCATGGTAGCACAAAATAATAGTCGTTTCCACATAGCAATTACACAGAGTAATAGACCCTAACCTTAGCATAATTCATGCACTGCCCCTCAGTTCCTCGCCCCCTCAATCCCAAACCTCTCCAGTGAGCAGCCCCAATCAGGAATCAATAGTCATGTCACCAGAAGCCAGCGCAGAGGTTGACACCAGTGGATCCGACAAAAAAGTCTATTACGTGGCGGTTATCTCTATTACTGCTGAGTAACACAGTGTCGGGGAAGGCAGAGGATGGAGGACGGCAGGCCGGGGAAATCGCTGAGTGTCGTCTCTGACAGCTTGTGAAACTCTAATTCGGAGCAGCGTGTCTGATTAACCTGCATCCCTCCTTTGGGATAGGCTCCGCAACAGGCCAAGGAGGGGGGCACAGCGTATGGTCCTGTGGTTAAGAATTCAAGCACCAAAACCAGAGCAGATTGAGACCAGAATAATACACAACTAATATGTTATTTGACCAGCACCGACTCGGGCTACCAGAGGGAAGGGACGCCATGTTGTATTGACCTGTGTGGGATTTTCACCGCTGGGAAGACAGGAATGTGTCCAATTAAAAGTGTCAAAATACATTTCTGACTTTCAAAATAAGTCTTGAATAAGTCTGAAGTCACAGCAGTGCACCCAGGCCCCCAGGGAATCACATCTTAAATGGAACAAGGCAAATGTATCATTCGCATGGAGCAATAGCTTAGATGGTCCATAGCTTAGAAGCCCTGTAACAAGAGCTTCACTCTTGTTACAGGGCTGTTGACGGCGTCGTTATGCAAACTATTGTTCTTGTGTGTAGTTTATTACCTTCTCCACCAGCCAGTGTAAGGAAGGACCAAGATTTGTGTTTTTGTTCAGTGGGAGCATACTGTTTTTTTCCATAGATTATCTGTTTTAACCAACTGGCTCGTTTTTATTGCACAATATAAGTCAAAACATGTCAATTGACACGCAAGCATTTACATATTGGATGAAAATTTGACAAAATTAAGCCATTTCCTACTTCAATTCTAAAATGGTCCAAAACAAATATGTGCAAATAGAATAGTAAAAATACCATACAAAGAATGTTTTTCTCACTTGGAAAGAAAGAAATACTGTATTGTGTCTGAAAAAAGACTAAGCTCCTTAGTTTGTTGGCAACTTCTTGTGAATCAAAATGTATTCCAGCAAATATGCTTCAACTCAGTGATACAATCCTAAACTCAGAAAGCAACACAATAAACCATCTTACAGAAGCTGATATTTAGCTCAACACTCCCTTTGTTTTTGGATTCTTCAATGCCGTGACCCGCTCCGATCCGAGGCTGTACATCAAAGTCTTTTCGGGATACAGCCGAGTCAGAGCGTGGCGGGTGGTTTGTGGGTGCAAGCAGCAGCCGGTATCACATTTATCAATACATTTGTGCACATGTCAGCAGAAACATTTAAGAGTTCACAGTTCACACGGGTTGTCCGCTGTCAGCAGGTATTAGGTGTTTGCCAAGCCATGCCCCGAGTCTAAACGGCATCAACGAGAGGCGCGCTCCTAAATCAGGCTCATCAGCTTCCGGGCATAAGCAATTTGCAAGCTCAGCACATCTGTCACACTCGCACTGGGTTGAAGCGTTAAAAAAAGAAAAAGAAAAAACAAGATGAATGATGCTGCAAAAATGTCATTGAAAAGTGATCAAGAGTTTGCGCACCAGGGGATTGGAGTGATGTTGTGGCCGCTATAGGGATGGGACATAGTGTATGAAGTTTAGGTGGTGGGATCATCGTGACCAAAATTATTATAGTTACTTAGCTTGTGAAGCATTTCTCTTATAAGGCTTGTTCCACCCCAAAACTTGTTGTAAGAGAGTACAATCCTATAGATACAGTAATAGTTGTGTTATATTATATCTAAAACAACGTAACAATAATGAGAAGTGCTAAGAAGTTGTCACCTGTAAAGATCCCGCTGAAAAAAACAATAGATACATGGAGAAACCAGGACAAAATACTTGTCTGTCATTGTGTATGTACTGTATGTACTATTTCTACCATGATAAATCAAAAAAAGAGGAATCCTTTTTGCAGGTTTTTTTGTTTTTTAAACAAATGACATAAATGAGCTCTTTTAACATCATCAGGAGTCTATTGTGTCAGTAGTGGCATGGAATTTCAATAGTTAAGTAATTATTCCATTTATAGTATGCACACTAAACAGCTAGTAATTTTTTAATAATATTCTTTTTAAAGCAACAGATTTGAGTCACATCCACTATAAAATTCAAACAAGTCTTTAGCTTGACATTGCGATGTAGGGCAGCTGACAAAACTTTGCAGGTTACTAAGGTAAATGGCAGATTTCTAGTCTTAGTTTTGATCAAATTATGTTCTTATGAAAAGTGTCTAGAAGTGTTGACAGTATAAAAAAAATTATATGCATTTTGTCGGCAAATAGAAAAAAAATAGGTTCTGACATGAAAATAATATGGTGGGTTTATAAATCTAATCAAAACATTTCACTTTGACATTATTTCTTTCCCATAGAGTTGTATTGGCATTTACCTTCCAACTGAAACACCTAACACAACCTAAAGCAGTGTTCTCTGCTATCTTCCGGAGTTACATTGGGTGCTACTTGTTTTCCATTGCCGACAAAGTCAATGAGCTGATTGCATTAGGCTCTCTGCAGCTGGATACCTACGGGACAGGCTCCATAAAGCACACTGACACCGTTCACCGGGCTTCACCTTGGCCCAGTAACCTTGATCCGTCAGGGCATCAGTCAATCTTTAATTGCTGAAATGCCCTGTGCCGTATGTGGGTGGAGCAGCTACGTCTATTCCCAGCGGAGAGACCTCTTTTCCTCCATCGCTTGGCCTCTCTGCTCCTCCGTGCCGCTGGCTTGTTTTATGACACTCATTTGGCTGATTAGCTAAACAAATGCTGACTGCTCTCTCGCCACCTCCACGGACGCATCGCCATGGACCTTAGCTCCCTTCGCTTCCAGTCGTTTGTATTTCCAATGGCCAATGTGCAACGCTTGAAAATTATCTACTGTAAAAGTGCTCATAAATCATTACGCCTCTGAATCAGCAAACAGTGGCATTAATCAGTGGCTTTACGACAAATACTGTACAATTAATGTAATCTATTTATCTTCATTGAGAATGTGTGTGATGCTGCAGGATCTGTAATGCTCTATAATAAATTGCAGGCCGAAACATAGCGATTGCAGTAATGTTTTATCCCGCGTTTTGTGTTTGCATTGATAAAATATGCAAATGACCACAGAAGGATCCTCCCACCGCCAATGTGGCATTTATCTTAGTAAAATACAGCCTTTGATGCGCAGACCTTCGCTGGTAATGAAAGCAATAGGTCTCTGTGAGTGGAGATTGCTTCTGCAGAGCTTCATTTTACAGCCTGCCGTGGAATGCACTCCTCTGGCAACTCCTCCTGAATGTTTCATCACAGAAGCGCGATCCCAGGGGCTGCTACAACCCCCTCATCACACATAGGCGCGCATCATGCACGGCCGCGATATGAGAGTCAACTGGATGCCATTTCATCTGCTACGGGAGCCATTCGATTGCATATTCAACGTGGGAGGATACAAACGTGATAACATTTGGAAGCCAGGCGCCGCGACAGAAGCTACGGTTATGTCAGAGTAGCTTTTGGATGTGTCCAATTATCCACTCGGCACGGTCTTTGGTGAGATAGCGACAATAAAGTTGTTGTTTAGTTCTTTGAAAATGTGCCACTTTGCCACGCCAATGAGCAGTGCTGTCTGAAGCTCTCAACGGCATGTAGCAGCGCATAAAGGGCAGTGGGAATGTTTACAGAAAGATGTAACCAGAGTTAGTTTTAAAGTGTGCCAGGAGGTAGTGCCATAATTCTTGTCTCAGGAGTCATCCAAAAGAAGTCAGAACACGTGCCTTGAACAGGACTAGCAATAAAGAAAGGAGATTACATAAAGGAATGACTAAATATAAATATGGGAAATGATTGCACTATATTACAGGTTATTACAGGATGGATGAAAAAGAATCCATGTCAGCAGCTTAGCTGTATCCTGCCTTTTCTGATCTTACCACTAGTTGGCAAGCTTCACCATTTGATCAGTTGAAAGACAGGGCTATATCAAGGCAATTTGTTCTTATGATTATTCTTATTATCAATCTCTTACTTTTTGTTTAGAACATATATAATAGAAGGATTCAAAATTTGACCTAGATGAAGTGAAGCTGCTCGAGGACATACCAATGTAGATTACAAAACAAATATTGTTTAAAATTAGATATCAGATAATTATATTATGATATCATGTATAGTTGACGTTTTACTTTTGACCATGATTTAAAGGTGTTTCATCTGTGGCCTGATGGCCTTCGATTCCTTGACCGCAAGGGGTTTTAAATCTTTATGACATTTCAAATGTGCTCAATGTATCATTATGAGCCAAAAAAGCAATATTATTTCTTCAAAATCAGATCCCTCATCATAATCATTTTTAGCGCTTGTACATAGGGAAGTTATCCTTTATTTGATTACTACAATAGTTGAATAGTTGAAATGATCAATTACTTTCAATTAGTTGCCACAACCCTTAAAATCTGTTGTTTTCTACTTTTCTAAAATGCTGACATTAAATGCTGATGGGAGTCAATTGTGTTTAGTTTGTGAGTCATTTTTGCATCAGCATCATTTTAGGCCTGGACCAACACTTCAGCGTGATGGATTTCAGCAGAGTGGTGGAAAGCCGCCAAAAGCCATGCGTTTGTGGCACATGATGCAAGCTGGAGAGACTCAAAATCTGCTAAAGAAAATATTTAACCCTTTACACTGCCTACTTGTTCCTCTACAATAGCTGTCTAAAAGCTGTATATTTGACTTATATGCATAAATTCTGTATGTGGGCTCATGTATGATTAATACAGGGGTACCTACATTTTTGTTGAACACATAATGAATCATGCCGTTTGATCAACAGAAAAATGTCGTGAACAAATTAGACCAACGCTGTCATCATAGAAACCTCACTACCTTCAGATTCAGATTCAGATTCAGATTCATTTATTTGCCATTTGCTGTAAAACCAAAATGTGTACCCAGTGGTTTCGCTAGAGATCATTTCAGCCCGTCATAATGAAGGACAGGGTCCAAAAAAATCCGTCATGAGCTATTTTTATCCGTCATT
>JAPMNZ010909667.1:0-15187 GCA_029875035.1 Pomatoschistus microps
CATCTTTCAAAAAAGAAATTGGAGATTTTGCTAAAACTGACTTGATAGCCTCAGCTACACGTCCGTCCTCCTGCGTAGCCATGTTTGTTTGGCTTCGGCCCGGCACTTCTTGCTTTCGTCAAACCCGGATACCCCCCGCCCTAAACCCCCAGACTGGCGCGTGATTGGCTCGCACACCCAGATGTTCGACTCGAAAAGGGTTGGCGGGAGCGGTACAAGATGTATTCTCGAGTGTTTGTGAACTCACAAATACCGCGAGAATTCAGCTTGCAGGCAAGGTTAACTATGTTCCATAACTAAAGGTATTATTGTAATGTTTCACAGTATGTTTTGGGATATCTACTTTGCTGAAGTTTTGAGAACACAAATATACAAACTTTTAGGCTGGTCCCGTGTTTTTGTATTTAAAGTACAACCAAATTACATACAATAGATCAGTGGTGCGAAACCCCTAGCCTATGGGTCGGATGTATCTCTTTAGACGTTTCTATCTACCTCAATTTCATATCAATAGAGCAAGAGCTCTGGAGTGGCAGTTACATTCCTTGCTCAGCTGTGACATAAAATATGTATTAGTATAAATCAATGTGTACACAATTAAGTTTGAGAAGAAACATTTGCCCATGTCTGCATTAGATTGATGGTTAGTCCTGAGCCGGTGCTACTGTGATCCAACCTTGTTTTTAGAGGTAAGGGAACCCGGAGCACCTGGACAACCCCTGGCAATCCAAGATGGAATCCTATTCAAATCAATGGCTTGTGCTCAGTAGCACATGAGACAGCCATGGGGGCCGAAAGACTAGCGTCGCTCCAGTCCTCCCGGTTCTGTGCAGTGGACGAGCCCCCATGATGCGTTGCGCCAAATAGGCTCGTATGGCTCTCATGCACTTGCACCGAGGGGCTCGGCCGCACTTTGACCAATCAGAGCTGCTGATCAGAGCGGAGCTCGCGCAGAGCCAGAGTGGGAAGAAAGCCAGCAGAGTTTGTTGTATTAAAGTGTGGATTTGAAGAAAACCAATGGATTTAAGAGGAAAAAAAGTTCAGGATGACAAGAGACATTAAAATGTAGGTCCTATGTCAGTTGAGGTTGAGCTGTTTTAGTTTACATTGAGTTCTATGGGACGTTTTTCTTGGGAGCCCGCATTAATTTAGTCTGCTGTAATACGGGCGCCCCCTATGCCAATTGGTAGGACAGCTATAAGCTAATAAAACCCCATCCAGATATTATTCTATTGATGAAATAAATGTAAGGTACTGTATGTGCATTGTCAGATTAAAAATAGTCTGGGCATTTTGGCTTATACTGCTTTTCCAACGACGAGGATAAAGCGGAAGAAACAGGATGTATGGACTAACAAACGAGACAGAGCTTTTTCTGTTATAGGGCCACAGTTGTGGAACTCTTTACCTTTGCACATTAGAACCGCACAATCACTCAAGCACTTTAAATGCCTGGAGACACCATTTCTCTTTGGCTTTTAATACCAAGTAGAAAAAGAAAAGTTTTATTTTTTTATTTTTGTGTGTACATATATTTCTGTATTTTTATGTGTTTTTATTTTGTATTCATTTTTTTTCCGCTGTCTGTTCAGCACTTTGGTAAGCCTAGGCTGTTTTTAATGTGCTCTACAGATAAAGATTTGATTGATTGATCGATCGAACATAGACATATCAGACATGAAGACAGTATATGGTTGAACAAAATACACTTGAAGTGAAGCATAAATGGGTTAAAAGCTGCTGGTTACAGGATATTACCGAGGGAACCAGGGTTGAGAATCAGTTTCCATTGCAGCATGACCTTTCTATAGTCCCAGTGGTGGTCAGTGGCAATGCTACCTCCTTCCGCTCAGATCCCCAGCCGAGCAAACCTCCGCTCCTCTGCTGCCTCACCCCGTCTCTGTGTGTCAACCTATCCATCTTTGACTCCTGCACATAGAGGACAGCAAGGAACCCCCACTAACAAAGAGATCTGATTCCCATAGCTCATCAGTCTTCCCATCAGCTGTTTGTACCAGTTTACATATTAGCATTCTGCACAGTGCAAAGAAGTAATCTATATGCAACTAATAAACATTACAGCAAATGTCATCCAAACAAGCCCATATCAAATTAAGGATCGCCGCAGAAGTTTAAAAAAGCTTGTTGTGGTCAATTTTCCCTGCAGGAAGGGTGTCATCCTTTTTTCCAACTATCACCGAAAATAGTTTGGATGTTGGAGAGAAAGGACCGACTGAAAACAGCGTTAAAATATGTAGTGCTCTATTGTAACATTTTTAACTTGAAATAGACAGTGACTCATTAAAAGGAAGCTGAAATTGTAGCTGATAGCCTCGCCCATGTTATAACTTCACTATGCAAGCAAACATAATAGTTGAGTTTAAAAGAGACATAAGATCTTTAATTCATGCATTTTTTTTCACTCCCAGAAAACATAAAGTTGGTTCAAGCTGTATCCCCACACATATCAGAAACATATCAGTGTACGTGATGAATCCATAATAGATGTCAAGAGTGACCAATTCTGTCTTTTAAAACAAAAGCATTGCTTCTAAAGTAGTTTTTGGATTTTCATTGGTCAATTTAACTTGCTGTCAATAAAGCATGCCTCCTAAACTAGAAGTTAGATGAAGTCTATTTTGGTCACTTGTACAATTGTATACATTATTAAACATCAGTAAATTTATAGCAGAAAGAAAGATGAAAAGATGCTTATTTTGCCTACCCTTAAGATCATTGTGCTAGAAATATAAATAACAACACTTCCAGATTATAGATGGAAGTGTTGCATTCTCAATTTTCTGCTGTTGTTACATTTGTTTTTAAATGATTGAATTAAATAAATAAATGAAAAATTAAAATGAAAGTGTTGCATTCTCAATTTTCCTGTGCATCCTATGTCTTCAACGAAAAATAAATGATTTCCTTTTGAACAACATGAGAGGCCAAAGAAACTATTATCAGGATCACGTTTAAGGCACACATGCATAAAGCAATATTTGTACAGGTTGATTGAAAACTGAAACATTGATCAATCCCACCTTCACATACATGTATTTACATATCACCATATATCTAGGGATTAATTTTATTTACCTTAATTTTAATATATCCTATTTGACAACAGCATTTTCAAGTATATTGGATGATAAACTAAATATTAAGCCATGACAATCCTACTTACTCACTCACTGCTCACTGACAGTTAAAAATGGCAACGTTATATGAATAGGCTATAATTAAAGAACAAATCCATGGAAAAGACAATTACTGTATTCTGCAGCAACAGCTGGACAGTCACCTGTGACATCATCCCCGAGACATGTCTGACCCACGAAAAGCGCTCAGCGGAGAGGGAAAAAAAAACGAGACAGCCTAATCACCCCGTTTGCACTGCTCATACTATGTTGATAAATGAAGCCATTGTGTGGTGATTATCGCAGTTATTCATAGCCTCTTTGCAATGGAGATGGTACATTTGTAGCATTGTATAGAAGCAGACACCACTGGGTTCAGGCACATGGCTCGCTGTCAGTGTGTATTACAAGCCCACGACTGACTTTTATAAATATGTGGTAATCTTCTCCGCTCCATGTGAAATTGCCATTATTCTTGGGGAGGAAGTAGTCTTGAATTTGATTAATTGAATACTATTAAGGTGAGTTAAATCGTGCTTTAATGACATTTAGTTTAGAAATTAATTGCATATAAATTACAATTTGTTGCTCTTTTGGGAGCTGGAACGCATGAAGGAAGAAGCTGTTGTTTTGCAGACTATGAAAATAGATTTGATGGTGAAGATAGAATAATGTGCATTGCCATTCTCTTCTATGCAATCTGCAATATCTATCTCTCAAACGTTTGGGAAATTCTCTTGACCCAATATACAGTAACACTCAAACGATCTTTAGTCAGCAAGATCCACCAGGAGGAGATAATACAATGAGATAAGATAAGAAAAATGGGGAAATTTCAATGTTGCAGCGCACATACAAGACCACACAGGGAGCACACGCAATATAGAATATAAGTCACTGCTATATTTCTTAGCTAGCTGTAACTACTTCAAAATCAATCTTTTGAAATATCTCTATATAGTGCAAGGTTATATACTTATAGGGCAGGATAAGCAGCTAATCTGTCACGAAGTTAACTTTTGGACTCCTTGGTGTTTTATGCGGTGTTAGCTGTAGTTTTAAAATGACCTGGTAATTACATTTGAGAAATTCGAGTAGAATGTCCAGCCCTTAAGTACTTTATAATTGTGTCCTTCGGTGGAGCCCCGGTGCTTGTCTTGGTCATAGCGTGGCATTACATCTGAGAACGACATGTCCAGTGTTACAGCCTGTTGGCCATGAGCTCCAGCCCTCTATGCAACACTTTAATGAGAGCATAGATTTGTGTTTACACCCTCTCTGAACTTCTCCACATTCACCCAGCACTGATTCCACTGCTCCCTCATGACTGCACACTCTCGTTGCTCCTTGGCAATTAGCATGCTTCACCATGTTCTGCTTTGTTGATTTCAGAAGAGGCTAAAATTGGAGTGAGGGCCATGTCAGTTAGTTGGCTGAATAACTGGTGATTGTTAACAGTGTACAGGCTCAAAACGGAAGAATAAAATGTAATATTGTTTTTTTTTTTTTTGGTGTGTGTGTGTTAAAATTTGATATGTCAACAAACTGAATGAGGCTGCTTAAAAACTTTTTACATGTTGCAGTAGAGTTTTACCAGGGGTATATGCATTTTATACATTTTATAGGATTTTTATAGTAATAAGGCTGCGAAATATCTTTTTACATGTTGTAGTATTGAGTTTTATTAGCTATATATGAATTTTATACATTTTATAGGATTGTTATAATAAAATGGCTGCTAAATAACTTTTGTTGCAGTTTGGCATTGTAATATGAACTTTATATATTTTTTTCTAGGATATCAGCATTGGACATTAAAACATTAAAAAGAGTTGCTCCTGCTGTGTATTGAAGTTATGTTTTAATGAATCTGTCATTTTAAAATTTCAGTCCATATGGAGGGTATATTTATATTCCTAAATTTGAATTACAAATAGTTACATTGTAAGAAAAAAGGCCAAATAAACCAGGAGGAAGTGTGGCAGAGAAAACCACAGGGGAAACCATAGGTAACCTTAAACAAACCCCAGTTCTTTGCTGCTCCACTCCAGTCTGCCTCCATCCCATGTGCCCTGACACAAGGTATGTATTTTAGGAGAGACCCCTGGTGATGTGACGGACACACAAGTCCTGTTTGAAATAGAAACCAACACATTCTGTTCTGCCATGGAGCACCAGGAATATCCCAGCAGAGAGACAAAGGAATAGAAAGTGGGAAACAGGCTTATTTGTCATGTGTTTTCTATAGAATGGAAAGCAAAAATATATATAGACACAAATATTGCATAATAATCCTGTACTTTTGTCTTGAAACTGAAACTGTATTTGAAGATATAAATACTTCTGTTGTAAGATAATGCATACTTAAGTATAGGACTACAATATGTAGTTTAAAGCGTTTATTAGTTGTGTGAATGCAAGTAAATTAGATTCTTGAATTAACCAAAAGTATACTTCAGAACCAACAAGATCATGTTAATTCTACTTGTTGTAAAAGTCTTAGGGTGGCCTGGGCAGCATGGTTTGCAGTGGTTAGCCCAGCAAGAAGGTCTTTGGTTCAATTCTACCTCCAGACATGGCCTTTCTGTGTGGAATTTGCATGTTGTCCCCACGTCTGTGTAAGTTTCCTCCAGGTGCTCCGGTTTCCCATACCACTAAAAACATGTACAATATTTGAGGGTGATTGAGTGTGTCTTTGAGAGTGCGACAACAGATGAAAATTAGCCCAAGGCCATGATTCGGAGAGGTGTGTTCATTAACATGCACTGTCCCAACCAAAATAAACAAATAGATAATAATTATCTATTTACCGAATCACAACTGAAAATTGCTCAATGTCAACATTGTTTTGATGCCTAGTGCAATTGAAGATGTTTACTTGTTTGGTTTTATCGGCCATATAAATTGTCCTATTTCTACCAACAAAAAAGTGCATGATATGCTTTTGTATTTTCATAGAGATTTTATTTCAACAGCCATCGCCAAGGCGCCAAGATACAATTTGCCTCAATACACTTGTATACACTAACAGCACATGCCGGCTCAGATAGCAAATAAAAAACATATCAGAAATGAAAATAATTCCTAAGAGATAAAAGCGGTCCACTCACAAGCTTATCCTCCAGTGTGGACAATGTTACATTCACCAATATATGTACTTACTTCTCAATGGATTTCAATGGCTGTATGTGTGCGTCTTTGTAAGCATAGTGGTGTGAAAAAAGATTTATTTGGCACACTCCATTCTCCTCCTAACGTGTGATAAAGAAAGCAAAAGGGAAGGGTTCCTGCGCCGGCAGCTCATTCAAATGGTTTGGCGCATGTAAACAAGTGCTGCACTTATCCATGTAGCCGGGCGATAAGAGTGGAAAAAAGACCTCCGGAGTGATGGATCGCAGAGGGGGCTTCTCGTGCTCCTCTCTTCCCTGTGCCGCCCTGCCACCTTTGGATAATAAACAGCCACGGAGCAGGGGGCCAGATAAGAACCATCACTCACATTGACCGGCCTGATAAGACACAGACGCTGCCTGTCACCCACAATGACATTTGTTTTTCATTCCACTCCAGGCCAAGGGAGAAGTCAACCTGTTTGGTCTCATCAGTGGACTCTCCTCAGATCTCCCGCTGAGTGTGTGCCACCCTCTGACACTGATAGCGCTCAGGTGATGGAGCGTGTCATGCGGCACACAAGAAGAATGGACTGGACTTAGACTCGACGCTTTTTACTAGTTCATTCACAAAGCCATGTAATAGGAAGAGTACAGGGAAATGTTAGAACGCTGGTGGGGATTTTTGAAAACCATTCTGTTTGAAATTATGTGGTATTATCTAGTCCAGTGTTTTTAAACCAGTGTTTTTAAACCAGTGTGTGAGGTTTAACTAAAGGACATTCATTAACACTTGTGTTTTCTGTTTTATTGTTTGAACTGTCTGTTTTTTTTATCTGTGTTGGCAAATTCAACAGCTGTGTAAAGCCCTCAAGATACTAGATTCAAGTTTACAAAAACATTTTGTGCACTTGTTTACACACTTTGATTAGAATGACTTTGCATTGTCAATAAAGGCTGCAGAGTTTCACTTGTGTGTCCGTTTCAGATGATGGTGAGCCCCGTGATTGTTTTGAATGAAAAAGGTGTGTCATGGTTCAACAAGTTTGGGGAGCACTGATCTAGTAAGTAATGTTTTCCGTGCATTGCGGGTGTAAAAAGTTATTTGAGGGAGTGTCCATCAAAAAGTGTCATGAGGTCATCTACCAAACTTATCATAGTTGTGAAAAGCAAGGAAGAAGTAAAAAAAAACAACTAAATAATGTGAAAGAAATATAAGTTTGAAATGATGTAAAAGGTATGGAGCTACATGTACGGTGTAGGGAATTATCGGAAATTGAAATATATTCTATGATCGCAATCCCGCTAATCACTTGTATCACTCCATTCATACACAACAGTGCCTGTGCTAATCATCAGCTTTCACTGGCTCCATTTAAAGGTTTCTCACAGCTCATGCAGCAACCTGCCTCCTCCCCATCAACAGTGGTAAACTCGCTCTTCTTCATGTCATTTACTCATGATTTCAGCTTCCACCACCACCAGGGTTTAGACCCCGGGGGATTTCACTGTCATATTCTATTTAAGTCCTTCCTGCATACGTCAAGAAGATATAAGATATGACAGAGAATGCAGAGGGTCTATTTACCTGCTTATTTTAACGCAATCAACATCATTCTGATACATTCTTCCTTTCTGCATCTTTCCAGATTGGAATGAGTCCATACACTTTCGAAATCTAGTCCTGCTGTATCCCATCGTGTCTGCTTCTTTACACCAGGTCCACGGACACATGGTCATATCAAAGGCCTCACTACACATTTTTGTTTCACTTTGAGCAAAATTGCCTCAAATCACAGAGTCAGAAAAAAGTGGGCATGTTGTTATAGCGGTAGTCACAGGAGCCAAGGGTAAGCAAAAGCCAACGGTATTAAATACTCAAACAGTGATCTCTATACAACAAATTGTTTGAACATGATCAAAAGTTGTTAGCTAAAAGTAGATTTTATATGTTACCTGCACTAACTTCATTTGAAGTGAGAAGCAACAATGGAACTGAAGGTTTTGGGAGAATTTAGGGGAGGGGAGCCCATACACTTTGACTTGTTCCCACTTAATTTTAGGCAAAGGAATCCAAGAAAAGTATGTATGAATATATGTTCATGTGTTTATGTATGTGTGTGTTTTGTATACTATGTAAATACTGTATAATACTTGATTTCTGTTTAAAAGCTTGAAATAAGTGTATTCAATTATAATATCTTGGATAGATTTTAAATACATGTTATCAATTTATATTTATTTTTATATTTTTTATTATCGTTTTGCATAACAAAAGTTTTAAAGTTCAACAAGCCACACACAAATCCCTTTTGGTCATATCAGTTTGCACCAAGCATTCTTATCATATTGAATCAAAAATAAAATTGAATATACTAAAATTGCCCTATACTAGTATTGAAAGTCACTTTCATTCACTTTAAATTTTACAAAACGTTTGAATATTTTGATTTTATAATTATAATTAATATTCATGTGTGATGTGAAACAAGGTAATACAAACAAATTTCTGTATTGAATTATAAATAAAACATATCAACACATCAGAAAATGCAAATGTTGCCTCCGAGACTCATATTGTAAACGGAACAAGTTAACTATTCAGCCATTTTGTTTTTTGACGTCTTGAATTCCCTAACACTCCAGTGCCTACCTGTGGGAATATGCAGTCAGTGTAAATTTGGCTGCCCTCCCTTTGCCTCTGCTAAGGTCACCATGTCACAGAAATGAGAGGGTATAAAATAGTCACTTTATAGCTATCACAATTGCTATACATTAGAGCTATGTGCGTTATATTAGTGCTAATGAAGGGCGTAAATTCTTCCTTTACGACTGGACCTTTACAGGGGGTTGTAAAACACACGCTTTCTGCGTTAGCCATGTTTATCACCGCGGCTCTTAAGTTCATACTGGGCACACACGGTTTGTATTAGTCAGGGCCCCGGTCCTCTGAGGGGCCCCTGTCTGCAGTAATGGACCCGAGTGCTGGGACATCCCATCCGTCGGTCATGGATGACATTTAACAGACAAGCTCCAACTTCCTGTGATCAAAACAGCAGTGACCACAAAGGTAATACATGCTCTCACAAATCACTCATCCTCCATCTGACTTCAAGAGATATACTAGTCTCCAACATCAGGCCCTGGTTACCATTCAACTTACATCATTTAAAGTCAATTGTGTGACTACAAGATGGTACAGTATTACCTTGGCACAAATGAACATGCATCTTGAAGATACTCATACTGCCTCCAATTCTGTCTTTACCTGACCTTAATTTAGCCATAAGTTTCTTCATCCTGTTCTTTGGTGACTGTATTACTTTTGTCTCCTGGTTAGAACTGACTCAGTCTACAACAAAATCTGAAGTTTGTGGTGGGCATTTCAAAGTACCTATACATGTGGGAGTGTGTCATATGTTCATCGTGTACATATGTGTCACTATCTCTTTAGAAATGTAGGTGCGTTTTTGATTATGCTTGCCACTATTATAACAATGGAGTGGCTTTTTGATCCTGGTCTAGATTTCTCTTATGGCACAAAGATGGTAAACATCTACTGTCACCATGTCTGCCTGGGGCTGACCACACCAATCATCCAAGCACACAACTGACTCAGAGGCAATGTGGGTTAAGTATATTTAAGGTAAGTTTGGCACTTTCCACCTCAGTCGTTCCAATGGTCTCCCATCACAGTACTAACCAGGCCTTATCTTGCTTAGCTTATGATGTCTGACGAGATCAGGCTTTCACATGCATGTATGTCCACTCAGTCTTCCCACAGCTTCTTGTCTTCAGAAGACAAAACGTGCGAGTTGTGAGGGATATAGCCGCTGTTACTTGGGGAAAAAACATTTACAGACAATAAAAGGAACATAAGTGCCAATGACTGACAGATCAGGCAATTAAACAAGCATGTGATTATGTCATCGTTTCACAAAAATGCTTCTGCTACATTTGATATTCATTCAAATCGAGTGAAAAGCAGAAAGGATTTAAATACTGCATGGGGCCTTCTGCATATACTTTCATAGATGTGCCTTATCTCTCCACGTTCAGCACTGTTAATATGATGATGAACAATATTTCATGAAGGACGCCTGACGTGTCTATCCTGGAGTGTCGCCCTGGTGTCCCCGTTCCTCCTTTGTACCTCTCTTCTCTCTGAGCGGTGAGGGGGCAGGTGAGAGAAGGACCCAAGATAATCACTGCTGCTGCACACTGCTTCCAACAGCCCAGCTCCCCCAAAACATTTTCATATCAGCAATCAAGCAATTTTTCTACATGCTAATCCATCAAAGCGAGCGGGTGCTAATCTGTGCAGCGCGTACGCCGCTTCCTCTGTGCAGGTAATGCCCTCGCTCCCTGGCAAACATTTGTCCCACAGTGTGCCACACAAAGCCCTGCCCTGTCAGCACTGATTGATCAGAGGCCGGCTGTAAGAAGAGGAAAGCGGCATGCCCTATCAATGATGCCGTACATCTGCACCTGAAAAGATCCTTGGTCTCCCTCCACAACACAGCAGATAATGAGAACTGGGCTGTTAACAGCTCCAGCCGCTCTGCTTTTTGTCATGTCGATATAGGCCAAGTGCTTACCTTTTACACAGAGAGCAGGCACAGGCCTCGGGATAGAAGATTATCATAATGTCTACGAACGCTGACAGGGGTAAATTTCACTGACTCTATTTCAGATTAGTGTGGATTCTTTAAAAGAGGTGCGTTTGCAGAACAATGTGATTGCATGTTTGATTTTAATTTTCTGACAATCTCTCACAGCAGGAAAAGATCTTTTTTTTTTCTGTTGACGGCAGTGAGATTGAGTCAGGCTAAGTGTGCTGTTAAAGGATGTGAGAATGCGGTGCCTCCCTGAGCTTTAGAGATCCTTCATGGGGAGAGTGAGAGATAAAATACGGAGGCCTCATTAGTAGCACATTTATCATCTCCTGTCTGTGATTTAAAAGAATGACTGGGTCAAATCTCTTTAAATACCTCAGGGGAAATCAACATTTGTCATTGCAAAGCAAACTGGCTTCTCCCCTCTATCGTGGCATTAATTTATTCTTGTAAAGCAACCCTGCTCGCCGCTGCACTGATTTTAATTTCATCCTTGCAAAAACCTTGGCTAACTGTCTATCTCAATTCATTGCTTCAGCACACAATTGTCTTTTTCAATTCAGGAAAGTAATACTCACCATCAGCAAGGCCAGGCCCTCTCCACCCTAAGCAGGTGATGCAAATGGCCTTTAATAGAAAACTAAAGCGAGGGAGACACTGCAAATAATTCCTCTGATATGTACAATTAAAAACAAAAGCCAGTGGTGCAGAACAGGGAGACTGTACAAGCACAATACAAGAAAAAGATTATGTTTTATAAATGTGTTTTGGCAAGGTCAAGATAGGTGAAGTCAAGACAGTTGTGTTAAAAAAGAAATATCTCTCTCAATGCGCCTGCTAACACTGCCACAAGATGACCCCATGAACTCTTAATACCAAACCAGAATAGTCTTTTTTAAGTAATGTAATAATGTAATTGGTACATATAATTCTGTAAAAGCAGGACTATAATGTAAAACAGTACATCTGTTCATAAGTTTAGGTATTACGTCATTATTATTGCCTTTATTCAGCTAGTTTAACATATTTTCTGTAAAAGTATTCATATTTATTTAGCAAGAGACTGGGTTTTATTGAATATCTTACCCTTCCAAAAGTGAAAAAGTAGCATCACCAAAACCTCCATTCCTCCCCCAAACCAGCACAGACATCCCACTCTGCTCTATGTAAATACGGCTCCATAATGAATGCATTTCCTGGCTTTTATTTGTTTTTAACCCTCACAAACCGAGACACACACACACACACACCCAGGCAAGGCACTACACATTAGGCAGTGACAAATTAGACAGTGTTTTAAAGGAAATATTCAAAGTGCGGCTTGCCACTGGAATATCAGTTATTATTTTTGATGTTGCAATTTCTGACACTTTGATGCAATCAGTGAGTAGCCTCGCCATTCAGTCGTCTCTGGGGAGAAAGCTGTCAGGAGTGTGAAACTGGTGGGTAGATAATTATGGGAGATCAAACCTCACTAGTTAGTAGGCAAGAATGGGAGGCAAATGCCAAAAACCAGCCAATGTTTTGCAAACGCTTGTTCAAGGATATCCTAATTGCTATAAGTGGTTCCTTCAGGACTGGCACTTCAAACACCGCATTTTGCATGATGTCATCTCGCAGACTCCCCTTTGCTCTCACAATAGGAGAATTATGGCGAAGAGCACTGTATATGCCATAGTACAGTGTCCTTTTTACTAAGAAAGCGTGCAGCCATAGATGTTCATTTCATCAAGAAACACCCACTGTTCTTGTCACGTTTGCGTTTGTGCTAACGTGCTCTTGTTTTGACAATTGCGCTGACATAATTAATCACGCTCCGCAAGTTTATTTATACACACAACACAACAAGTATTACCATTCCGATTGTACTTATTAAGGCTGCCGTGTCTCAAATGCAATGCTTTTTGACGTTCGGCTCTGTGCTGGATAATTCAAACTGAGAATACAAAGCTATGTGTCAGTAGTGCTTCCAGCATACCTCTGCCGGTACCCTCCTTACCTTTGCAGTTCAAAGAAAAGGAGAAGGGAAGGTGAGCGCAATTAGTGGAATTCAGTCAGAACAAATTGTCCAAAAGCAATGTACAGCACGGCCCGATCAGAGTCTATCTGGAGTTACACGGATGACCTGCTTATACTGTATCATCTCGATACCCATCCAATCTAGCGTTGTTTCTTCTACCTCGGAAACAGGATGACCAGTCGCTTGAGTATGACAGAAAGCTCTCCTGAATTAATCATATACTTGTCTGCTCTGTTTACATCAAAGACGAAACAAGGGGAAAAAAGACTTTGAGCAATCAAAAAGATGGATTCCATATTTCATAAGTGGTTCTCCATGTGACAAAGAATTACAGCAATCCTATTTAGTCCTTGTCTCTCCTTCACAGGTTATTTTTCTCACGTGAATGTAAATTACAAAGGTCATTGAACATTTCATTGCATTCAGCCCCAGAGAAAGTGATCCTGTTTCACACAGCACACAAAGAAGCCCCCCTCAACTGTCTATGAGAACACAAACAAGCCAACTTCCACCTACGAGAGAAAAATATCCTACAGAAAACAACTTTTTACTGATGGTACTGCTCAACAACAAATCCATTGATTTTCACTAATTTGTGTTACATTCATTAGGCTATAAAGCATTTACTCAAAGTCAGGCAGACAATATAATATGGAAAACAAACAGTTAACTCAATTGTGATCCTAATTGCACACTCTGCTGGGACACAAAGAATGGAATGCAAGCTTACTGATCCTACCAAGTGTTTTGCCTGGTCTAATTGTGTCTCTAATTGGAGTGGTTAAGGGGTCCTTTCTTCATTTCTGTGGACTGGGAACCAACACACGCAAAGCAAATTGTACTGACAGACACAAGTGAGGAGGCACAGGCACCAAAAAAAAAAGTACAGAGAGGAGGAAGGGATCATTTTCATCATGTGTTTTATTGGCTGCTGGGAAAGACATGTTTAGAGAGTGGAGTTTCAGGTGGCTAAACATCCAAATTGCTCCCCTCCCAGAGGCCCCTGGCCCTCTCTGTCAGCCTCACTCCAGTGTTTGGGATGAGGTCATGCTGTACTCATCGAGCCGGTGCTGAGAGCCCTGCATTCTCCACTCTGCAGCTCAGTGCTTTATCCGGGAGGCTAGCCTTTGATGTAGTCATAACATGAAGGATGCAGGGCTATCAGCTCGCTGTCAGCTCCCTAACTACTCTGCATTGCTCCCAGGAGCGGCGCAGTCAGCCCAGCTAGCATGGCCGTCCGTCCAGCAGGCAGCAGCCAGACTGTTGATGGACCTGATTAATTCCCTGGGACGATGGTTTGTCTCCCTGCAGTTCAGTCAATGACTTCATTCAGCAGGGTGAGGTCACTAGAGGCCTGGTAATAAAAGGAGAAGACTTCAGAGCAAAGACAGTATGCCTGTGTGCAGCTCTCCAAAAAGCCCTTTAAGAAAGAGAGGGTAAGAAGTAGGAAAAACATCCAAGTGTCTTTGGCTCCTTGAGCAGCAGAGCACTGAATGCATTTCCTTTGGCTCGTGGCTTCTCTTTCCCTCTCCCATTGTGGGTGAAATAATAATTGGCAGGCCTATAAATTATTACAACTCTCAGTAGCTACAGCGACGCCGCTGTCCTGTATTGGTGGCATTGTGATCAAATGTGACTTTCCTCTTAAAGAACAACGGGTCGAATAAGCAATCAGAATTCTTTTTCAATAAAATAGAAAATCATGGCTGTTTCATTTTTCTTTCATATCTAACTAGCCTCTCGTCTCTGTGAAAACTATTTTCTTATGGAGAATAATGTGTCAGTATGATGAATGAGCGCCCCATAAAACCAGTCGTGACAGAAGTTGTCCTCCCCACTCCTTGACTCATAACTGATGTAGCATAAGGCTTTTGAGAAGTAGTCTCATATAACAATGCTTATTATGAGGCAAAGGCCCTTAAACAAGTCAAATAAAATTGATGTCACTTACTTTCTGAAAGTCGGTAGTAATCTTGGGGAGTCTGCCTGCTACAAACAGCATGGGAAAAGCACATGGGTTACGAGTGTCAGTAACTCACTTTCTCACTTATGGGATTGTAAAAAGTGACAATTTCTTGAAATGTGCTATAAATTTGCAGTATTGCTCTCACTTGCCACCCCGGATAACGATGCTTCTAGTCAAGTCTAGTTACTTCATATGAACTGGAGTTGGACATATTTAATGCCCCCACTGGTGGTATATGGGACATCGGAGGGTCTTTATGGAAAGCAAGGGAAAGAAGACAAATAGGTGGCGGTCTGCGGCTGGGGGTCCGTGTGTCATACGTAAGAGGTGGGGGGTGGGGG
>JAPMNZ010909679.1:0-12852 GCA_029875035.1 Pomatoschistus microps
CCACTGACTCTGTGCAAAGTGTCTAAAGTTAGTGCGGTACAACACTTGCACGCTTCCTTCGCTTTGCCATTTGGTCACCGCAGAGTTAAAATATGCACGAAATGAGCCGTTTACGGCAAAATAAAAGTTATTTAGCAACTAATCGATGACTAAATTAGTTGACAACTATTTTAATAATCGATTTTAATCGATTAAATCGATTAGTTGTTTCAGCTCTACTGCGTACTGTGATTTCTATTGACGGATTGGACTGTTTTTTATTGCTGGAGCCAATTTTCAAACATTTCAATTGGAAGATTTACTTTTTATCATTATTTCTTATATTGAAAATTTAGTTTTTAAGCCACAAATAAAATGTTGATGCTAAATCTGTTATGCTAGTTAGCAATAAGGATAACTTTAGAGGGGGAAAATGAACAATGAATTCAAATTTCCAGTTTTTTTATGTGTCAGGTTTGGTTTTAGCTCATCTTTTGCGGATTAAATTTTTTATGTCATAGAGGTATCTTGAAAATGGCTTTTGAGTAGAAACATTAATATGCATACAGGTAGAACAGAACAAGTATCAACCATAAGTGACCACTACTAATTTTGTGAATGGTGATATGAATACTATATCACAATCAGCCTGTAGCTAAAACAGGCTTCAGCCACAGTCTGATTTAAGGCTTTTTGATCAGAACAAAAAATAGCATTTGTAACAGTAATCCAACCGCTGCTGAGAGAACCTCCACACAATAATCATGTTTATGTGTGCTCTAAATTCTACCTTTTCAAATAGCGTTGAGCTTGACGGCAAAACAATAAGATGTGAAAATCTACAAGATTAGCATTTGTTTTAGTAGTAGTAAAGAAACATTAAAGAAAGTTGGCTGTTTTCCCCCTAGTTTCATTTGTTGTTCAATTTGTTCTCCCACTGGACTGCATAAGGGACATCTTTTGAACATATTTGGGCAGAAGGCTTTGTGTTGATGAAAAAAAAAAACAGTGAAGCAAGGATCAGAGCCAGCAGCAGAAGTAGAGCATCAATTAAGGGCAGTGTAACCTCAGTGGTACAGTCATGTCCCAAGTGCATCACTGCAAGCGCCTTTATCTGTTAGAAGAACTAATAAGAGCCTTCACTTATTGGACAAGATCTTCACTTCTAATGGAGTACTGCAGAAGTTAATCCATAGAAATATTATTACAGTATATTAGTTAGTGAACACCAAGATCAAGAGTTTTCAGTCACCAGAAAACCTTCAAATATTTAGCACAATCAAGAAAGATGGAGGGAAATGTTGAAACCATAAAGGGATAAAGGATAAAGAGCATGAGACAGGGTTGTGATTAAGAGACAGTGCAAGGGGTTTAGGTGGGTCTAAAGCATAAAGAGTCGCTACAAATAGAGGTCACAAAATAACTTTGTAATTTCATGTTTTAGAATATGAAACTTACAGTATCTTAAGTAGAAAATATATGCTGAAACATGTATGAAGGGTTCAAATAAAAAAAAAGACTTTTTGCCTTTAAATTCAGTCCCTTATCAACCTGACCTTTTTTTCTTCTTAAATCCTTTGGTTTTCTTTAAATCCACAATTTAGTGCCACAAACTCTGCTCGATCGTCTCCCGCTCTAGCGCCACTCTAGCTCTTGCTCGACCACTGCACAGAACTGGGAGGACCAGATGATGCCCAAATATGGGCGAGTTCTGCTAATCTTTTGGTCCCCATGGTGGTCGACGCAGCACATTATAGCCGAAGCCACTAGTTAGCTAACCTGCAGTTTGTTTCCTTGTTTTAGGTAATAAGTAATTATGAAGCTATTAATTAATAGCAGTTCATATTGTTTCCTTAACTTTTGCATGATAAAGTACTGAATAAAATAAAATACTGTAGTGAAAGAAACATTATTAAGTGGTTTGTCATTTGATATTGTATATTTATAATTAAACTTTGATCAAAGATGTTATTTGATTATTCAATCAGGACATTCAATAGATAACTAGATTACTAAAATATTTGATAGATACTTTATTGATCCCTGTAGGAGAAATTCAGGAGCTACATAGCTACAGTGTGCTGTAAGAAAAAGAGAAATTGAGCATTGAATCGAGACTCTACAATTGAAAATCAAATTGAAATCGAGGTTTTGGAGAATTGTGACAGCCCTAGTTGCCACATCTGCCTTGGGTACACTGACATGAGAGGGGCAACCAGTATGTGCCATCCGCCCACCAACCATTCACACCAGACTCATTCTAGGAGATATGGGTGAAGTGTGTTGCCTAAGGACACAGTTTGTGCACTTTACAGCCGCAGCCGCCCCACTGTGGCACCTGGTCTCCTATCACAGGAGACCAGGTGCCACAGGATCTGGCTTTGGCATACAAGTATAGCATATGGTACAATGACATCATAGTCTCACAGGACTGAGAAAAATTGAAGTGGAAGAGTTACAGGTTTGTGCCAGAAGTTTCTCATGTTAGCATTCTTCCCAACTTCAGGTCTGTTTTTGTAGAGAGAACAATGTTGTAACATGATTAAATACATCTCATTATGTCTCCTTTAAAGTGTCTCTAAAGGACAAACAGAACATAGCAGGAGACTGTACATTTGGAAGCGTTCCATTTACTTCAGAGTGCTTATTCTATCCTTGAACGCCATTCTTTTCATACCACCTGTAATACGTGAGTAATTCACTGCTATAGGGTGAGTTTACGCAGTCATCCATCCTAGCCCTTAAAAAAATTGTTTTGCGCTGATTGAATTCCGCTGGTTGTGTTGCTTACACAACTGTGACTGTATGTTTATGACTTATTACATCTTTGTATAGCCCTAAACAGCAGTCATCTTAGAGGACTTTTAAAAACTTCAATTCAATTTATTCTTGTGTAGCCCTAAATCACAACAGTATTTATCTCGGAGGACTTAACGAAATCGTTGAATTAGCAAGTTCTCGATCCCCTAACAACAGATAAAAAATACTTTGATGCACTGATGTCCAAGAAGGACTTTAGTTAACCAGAGGCCGACGACCCAGACTGTAAAATTTTTTGGGCTGCTTTGAGCTTGAAACTTAGGTATGACATGTCCATATTGTTTGAATGAAATAATTGTGTTTACAAAGTCTTTTTAATCATCTCTCTGAAGATGTTCCCCAATGGCTTTGTTGTAGTCAAAACTAAACCCACAAGGTATATTCAAATAATAGGCACCCAACGATTCTCAAAATAATTGTCATTTACAGCCTTAAAAGGTACAGTGCCTCCGGAAGGTATTCACAGCGCTTCAATGTTTTCACATTTTTTTATGTTACAGCCTTATTCCAAAAAGGATTAAATTCCTTTTTTCCTCACAATTCTACACAACACCCCATAATGACGACATGAAAAAAGTTGTTTCGAGATTCTTGCAAATTTATTAAAAATAAAAAAACTAAGAAATCACATGTATGTACATAAGTATTCACAGCCTTTGCGATGAGGCTCAAAATTGAGCTCAGGGGCATCCTGTTTCCACTGATCATCCTTGAGATGCTTCATTGGAGTCCACCTGTGGTAAATCCAGTTTATTGGACTTGTTTTGGAAAGGCACACACCTGTATTTCTAAGGTCCCACAGTTGACAGTGCGTGTCAGAGCACAAACCAAGCATGAAGTCAAAGGAATTGTCTGTAGACCTCAGAAACAGGATTGTCTTGTGCCCAGGCACAAGTCTGGGGAAGAGTACAGAAAATTGTCTGCTGCTTTGAAGGTCCCAATGCCTCCATCATCCGTTAATGGAAGAAGTTTGGAACCGCCAGGACTCTTCCAAGAGCTGGCTGGCCATCTAAACTGAGCAATCGGGGGAGAAGGGCCTTAGTCAGGGAGGTGACTAAGAACCCAAGGGTCACTTTGTCAGAGCTCCAGCGTTCCTCTGTGGAGAGAGGAGAACCTTCCAGAAGGACGACCATCTCTGCAGCAATCCACAAACCAGGCCTGTATGGTAGAGTGGCCAGACGGAAGCCGCTCCTTAGTAAAAGGCACAAATTCTCTGGTTTGATGAGACGAAGATTGAACTCTTTGGCGTGAATGCCAGGTGTCATGTTTGGAGAAAACCAGGCACTGCTCATCACCAAGCCAATACCATCCCTACAGTGAAGCATGGTGGTGGTAGCATCATGCTGTGAGGATGTTCTTCAGTGGCAGGAATTGGGAGACTAGTCTAGAGGGAAAGATGAATGCAGCAATGTACAGAGACATCCTGGATGAAAACGTGCTCCAGAGCGCTCTTGACCTCAGACTGGGGCAGCGTTTCAGTAGGACAACGATCGCAATAATCTCAAAAAACCTTTTTTCATGTTGTCATTATGGGGTGTTGTGTGTATAATTGTAAAAAAAAAAGAAAAAAATTTGAATCAATTCTGGAAAAAGGCAGCCTGGCCCTAGCCATCACTACACTCTGCTCAATCATCATTTCGCTTCATGTAACGTCTGGGACTGGTCCCCGTCTTAGCGATTAGAATTGGCTGAATTTCGACCGATCAATCAGCGAGCGCGTTGTATGTCAAGAGTTTGCGCCGAACGTGCAGGTTATGGTTTGGCAGTGGCGAAGAATGCGATAGTAAAGTATTCCGGTCTGGTTCTATCAAGAAATTGACGAAGGAGCAAGAGGAATGTTTAGCAAATGTAATCGCTGGTAAAGATTGTGGCGCTACTCCCCACGGGGTCCATTTGTGGCAAATGAGATGGCTAGGCTAATTGCTAACGACTCACTCGGGCGCATTACATATGTCACGGTAAACTCAGATCCAATCGTTTCAATCTGCATAAAGAGTTAACCCCTCCCACCTGTTAACGGAGCTCAATGGAGCACCTCCAGACCTCAGTATGAAATGTAATTTGTACTATGGTGTGCTACGACCAGGCTAGGAAATTAGGAATAAGGCTGTAACATAACAAAATATGGAAAAAGGAATGTGGATCGGGTCAGAACATCTTGAGACTGTTGCAGATTCTGCCTCGTCCTCATTATTGTCAGTGTGAAAAAAGTTACGTATTGTTCACGTGTGAGTTTGTTGTTTACAAACTACACGATGTGCCTCCTGTTGTGTTAACGCTATCTTTCGCTGTGCATGTGGTTTGCGATGTTGACACTTTGCTGCTATGACGCTGGACTTCTGCATAATTATTTTTCAAAAAGATTGTTGTTTGGATCACTCTTTTACATAACTGTGGTCCTCCATGGTTATTTTATATAACTGTGATCCTCCGTGGTTCCTTCTTCCAACTTGAGAAGGCACGGTGAAAGTAACGATATCAGTAGCTCATGTGAAATCAAAACGCAATTCTCGCATCCTTTTTGTCCCTTATCCACCACCGGTTTTCAAGATGGCGCATTTACACTGAGAGCACCCCTCTCTCATGGTCACTTAGTGAAATTGCAAGCCTATGAAATCAATTCAAAAAACATGGTGGAGGTTAATATTCTTAAAAAGGTCACATGTGTTATTAGTTAACATGTTTTTTCATAAGGAGCTACTGTAAAAAAGATTAACGAACACATTTTTATTTTCTCACCTGCTAAATTTGTGTGTTATTTTGTGCCACGATCAAAAGTCGGTATAGTTCATCAAAGTGAAATTAATACAAGCGGTTCTGAGCTTTAGAAAGGAGGTACAGAATAGTGGCAAAGCTGAAGTTCTGTGTATGTGAACTTATGTTTTATGATCTCTGTTACAGCCCTAAGCCTATATTGCTCACTGTTTGGATTTAGTGTGTTTACTGTTTTGTGTTCAATAATCGATTATTTGTTAAATGTTACAGTCCTACATTCAGCCTATGTCAGATCAATCAAATGTGAGTCAATCAGTCCAAACATTGTTTGTTGCGGCTACTTGGTGTTAACAAGGCAGAGGGTCATATGAAATACCATAGAGAGCCGCAATTGGCCTTTCTGCTTTAGGGGGATGCCATTTTCTTTAGATTCAGTTTAAGGGCCAAGATGAAAACAAGGCTTTACATGAGACTATTCAAAATCATGTTCAAACTTTTGTCTACGACAGCTTCCTAAATCAGTGAATTGAGATCCGTCACGATCAACGTTTAATATAAAAAAATCACCATTCATTTATTTCCTTAGAAGTCATTGCGTAGGTCTGGATATCCCCTGCTGCGAACCACAACCCAACATTCTTAAAGCACAGCCACCAGTCTTGAATTATTGAGAGGCAACACTCAGGCTACACTGTCCCATCAGGAGGAGCACGAGGGAACTGGACACCTGTCTGCACCATAGATAAACACTGGGCAGAGAAACAGCCAATGAGACAAGAGAGGGATGAGGCAAACGTTTTTTAGGCTAACATTTTGCGTTTTACAGTTGCAATGAATTGAAGGGCTTATCATTTAATTTTAGTAAAACGTTTCAGTCATCATTGCACCAATATCACATTTGAGGAGTAGACTAGACAGTTGAATATTCAAACTGTTGGTAAATGTTTCTGTTTTTTCACTCACACAAATAAACTTAAGTGAATATGGTGCATCATAGCGCCATAACTCGAGATTTGAGTGTTCTATTGATCAACTGACCTTGTAACTCGTTTGGATGAGAGCTTCCTCAGCGTAACCGCCTTGACCGTGCTCCACAACACTACGGCCATTTAAATCCTTGTGGCCACGTGTACATAAGCCTTTTTCAAACAAACAGCCTCTGAAGCACTTTGCGCACATTTGTGATGTTTGAAAGTAGTATACACATGTGTTTTGGTTGATTGAAAAGAAGGGGCAAAGATTGTCATGACATGCTGACATACAACAATCCTGCAGTTACGACCATGGAGGGGCATGCAGGGCCAGACCGGGCCAAATTGGGCCTTATTGGGCCTTATTATATTTTTTTCAGTATGTCACAAATTACAGGCCATGATTATCACAGTTAACACAAATATTAAGAATATTCCAGAATAGTTTTTTTTTTTTTAAGTGAGCCTGTTTTGTTAGGAACTGCATGCATTTTGCAAAGTCATAGGTTTGAACATCCACACACAGGATTGGCTTGGCAGTTAATAGGAATGATACAAATCAGTGGAACTATTTGTTCAATGGAATATCAGATGGGCTCCAATGTTAAGAGCAGACTACAACTCATTTGTTCAGACTTTAACAGATAATAACTTAGGGCAATGTCTCATCTGCTCACCGCTTGTGAGTTGCCAGGATTTGTATAAATGAATCTGACAGTCCATAGAAACTCAATGAAACAAGTTTCAACAAGCAGCATGGATCTATAAGACAAGCAGATGGATTGCAGTTTGCGGTTCTAGCTGTAGATTTGACTATACGTATAATTCTTGACATTTTATTTATGATCACCATGTGCAAGACATGATCAGGGATGAAGATATAGCATTGTATAATCCAAAAAGAAATTCTTAAAATCATTTGCAAACAAGAAAATATATTTTTTGTGTATGATTTCGACTTTCAAATATCTATAATGCATGGGTTCTTGTACAGTTCATTTTTTGAAATAAGAAATGATGTGTTTTGGGCAAAAGAAAACAATCTGATCTCAAGCCACACACAACAGGAGATTGCTTTGTGGAATTCCAACTCTCTTCTTTGTCCAAGGCAAAAGAGGAGCGGTGTAGGAAAAAATTTCTGTGACAAGTCGTTGCACACAGTAACAGAGATAGAGTGCCTGTACAAAGTTATTATGGAAAGTCTTCTACACTTCCAACACATTACACTCTATGATAACTGTAATACGGTAGCAGACGATGAAGTCATTATGTGAGTGAGCGTGTAGCTTCATGCTTCCCCAAGCAGTGCTTCCCCAAGCAGTGCTGCCTACAAGCGTCACCTGTGGAATTGTATGTAATAAAGTAGCACGCCCCATTTGGAATTAAATACTTACTAGGTGTGGTAGTTTAGAAATGGATCAGCCAGGATTAGGTTTTGGAAACAGAACAAATAGACATTTTAAGATTTTCCTGCTTCAAAAATTTTCTCTTAACTTTTGCCTCATTTCAAAGCAATTGAAATGGATAAAAAACAAATGGTGGAACAAAAATAAAGCACATTTCAACAAACAGTCAATCTTGGTTTTGTTTCAAAAAATTGAGAGATGAACCATCAACATTTAATTCAAGTGACCCCAATTATATGGCTGAAGAGGAAGCTAATGCCAGGGACAGATAGATTTACCTCTTTTCACTATCCTTTCACAAGGTTTGGCTTAAAATGAATACATGTAGGCCTGCCTCTCAGGTTGCACAAGAAATCGAATCAGAAAAAAAGAAATCAATTCGATTTGGGTCAATTACTATTGAGAAAAATCAGCTATGCAACTTCTTCCCATACAACTGATACCATGACACGTTATATCGTAATATGAAACCTAGTTATTATTAACCTATATGTGGAGAGTGCGTAATAATACAAAAATATACTATAATCTTTGCATTGACTCTAATTTTATGCCTTAACAATTCTAACTAGGGATGGGCGATATGGCAAAAAAGTAAACTCTCAATTTTATTTCCTGCTTTGGACGATTTCAAATTTAAATCGTTTTTTATTAAAGTCACCGAAGACAGACTTTGCCCTTAAAAATATTTTTTGATCTTTCCGCTCAATATTCAAGTTCAAAATGTCCTCCAAATACGTATTATTCAAGTCTTGTACAGACTGTGTTGATATTGCAAGTATAATTCATGTGCTGCTGGAACTCTCACAATATCCTTCATTCGATTTTCACATTTGTCAGAATGTTTTTCAAAAGCCGATTAATTGCCTAAATTCGATTTATTGCCCAGCCCTAATTGTAACTGTATATGAATAAATTGCATATAATAAATTCAATTAATTCCTTAGTTTTGGAAAATTCAATGAATTCCTTAGTTTTGGACCTTTAATCCTTTGTGTACCACAATCAAAGATCTAGGGCTTTCACTAACAATTATTGGTGAAAGTGTTAGTGATGACATGGTTTACTATTTTACATTCATATTCTTTAAACAAATAACAGATTGAGCACAGAATGGTGCTCAATCATCTTCTGAAGATTGAGCACCATTAGCTTGAGTGGCTCTGAATATTGTCAATAACAGACAGTGGTGGTACATAACTCCTTTGTATTTACTTACATATTATAGAGCAATTTTATTTCACATCTATATCTTCCTCTATTACACTATTTTGTGCTATTATATAGACCTAAATATATCATAAAAAAAACCAATTCTGGCATAATATAGAGCCATCTGTTTTAGATTATAGATGGTTGAACTCTGCACCATCCTGTCAATAATCATCCTTATAATATAAATAGAGATGTTTGTCACAGGCATACACAACTACAGTTATACAGCCTGCTCTGTGTATGAGAGGTTACTGTGTACAACAATTGCCTTCCAAAGCATGATTATAATAACACAAAACTCTCCCCACTCACCCACCCACTTCTTCTAAAATACAATTCAGCCCAGTCTCTGTCAAATCCAGTCTTGTAATAGGCTTTGAATCTGTGGTCAGAGTAAACCCAAGACCAGTAAAGAGAAACCGGAAAGGTTTGGAGTAATTTGATGAACATATTTGTGTATAAAAGCGCAAAGGTGATGTAGGGGACAGAGCCTCAGTCCGCAGTCCACAGGGCGCACTGAACCATGCGGTAATTCATGACAGAAGTTGCAGTTACTCACGTGCCCAGGACTTCTTTCAAATCAAATATCTTCTTTATGTCGTTGACTTGCTTCTTCCACGCCTCCCCTCTGCCGATATCTCCGTTCTCCCGGGCCATGGCGCGAAGGGCACGGTGAAGGGATGCCGGGGACAGACAGCCAGGCAGCGGGCGGACTGGAGCGGTGTGTGTCAGTGAGTGAGTGTCGGAGGAGCGAGTGGAGGAGAGCGGCTGCGTGATAAGCACCTCCCGGAGTAAAGCTGCCATCTCCCGCCTCTCTCTGCGGTAGCGCGCCCCCTATCTGTTCTGCTGCGTCAATGCAGCTGACTGCACACAAACAAACCATAAATCTTCCATAAATGCATGTAAAATCACATGTATGGTTTTTATTTTATTTTATATATTTTGTTTTTACCTCTGTCGTATCCTGGATCAGCTTTTTCAGACAGAAAAGTAATCAAGAGAAGACGCTCACCCAGTCCATAATCTTTCCTGTTGTACTTTTTTTATGAATTTATTTTTTAATGTATCTATTTATTAGGGATTGCCCTTTGAGATGAATGATCTCTTTTTCGAGGGGGACAGCATGTGGTCTTATTTGTTCAGAAACTTTTACCTTTACAAGCTCTTTATTTTTGGGACTTTTTGTTTTGTTTTTTATTTATGAACAGCACTACGCAACTCATCTAAAATCAATGGACAGAAATATATAAAACAATATTGAGGAAAAAAACAGGGAAACATTTTTGGGTAGCTTTGTTGCTGTATAAAAAGTGTCCTGGAGACCACATGGCAATTCTGCCAACGTTGGCACTTGAATAATTAAATTAGATTGTTTCAACTATATAAAAAATAGACATATAAACTTTATGAAGTAAAACTCAGCAGTAGGTCAACATTTAAAAAATGATTATCTCTTCAAATAGGCTGCTTAATTTTTTTGCCATAGCCTACTTTTGTGTGTTGTATGATGTATGTGTTGTTTATTTTTTTCCTGTCTTGCCTATAAGCAATCACAGGAAATGGCCCATCATTGGACTTCTCTCTCTGATGCCGAAGAGAGGTGTGAGCAGCCATCTCCATATGTCAACAGCAGCAGGACTGGGAGCGGCATGTCCAGGTTTAAAGACCACATAACCCCTGGATTACATCAGAACAGCTGCGCAGAGAGGCCAGACCAGGGCAATGAAGAGCAGTCCCCTCTCTCAAACATGCTGCTAAATGGGAACTGGGAAATTATTGTTAACAACCCTAACCCTATATCATTGATGAGTTTGATTCCATCATGTCTCAGAAGTTAAGTAGAACAGGGCTAAAACATGGCCTCTATCCAGGGTTAGTACGGTGATGGGAGACCTCTTGAAACACTAGTTGCCACAGTGGGACAGTGACTGACCAATGACTGTAAAGATGTTCTGTCCTATAGGCAAGTGCCTTAACCCTGATTTCCTAGAATTAGTCTGATGTGTGGTGGTGGCGGTCAGAAGGCCCAATAGCACAGATTAATGGTCTAATTTCTGTCAGACTGCCCCAGGGCAGCTATGGCTACAGCAGTAGTCTATCGCCACATGGAGTGAATGAATATTGCCAGGTGAAGCATATTGGAGGTCTTATAAAGTGCTATATAAGCACTACGGACTATGAGTGGAAGTCATTTGTCAAAATATTGAGGGGGATTCAAGCGTTACATGTAAAATAAAGTAATTTCTAGGTAAGTTGATTTATTGATTTACTATCTGTCTACAGCCGTAAACTATTTCCTCCTGGAGGGTGGTTACAGGAAGTCCCGATCACACACTCATCATTCATTCATGAAATGAATTAGCAACATACACTCTGATGACAATTTGACTGATCTGCCATTAGAACTAGATTGTGTTTGTTCATAAAACCCCATGGTTCAACAGTTGTCTCAAAATTCTTTACAAAGTTGCCAATTAGCCAACAACACATTAGAGAATCAAACAGTTAGAAACGAAAAGAACATCCCGGATCAACACTTTCCTTTGACCCTCCTGCATTGGAAAGGTCATCTCTCATGGTTTAGCTATAGAGACAATCTCTTGCTCCACTGTTACATCCTTTTACTTGTCAATAAATCAAGAACATATTTTAGGATAATCAAACTCACCAAATATCAGTAATATGAGTTAGGTATAACGAGAAAGCTGTGTTACCTTTTCCATTAGAACAATATACCTACAATCTTATAGACCAATCAACAGCTGTGCCCCTAATCTCTACAGAGCTCATTGCCACAGTTTAGCAGAGCCTTCTCTTTTTCCTATCGACTCCATTAGTCCCAGACACAGTGGTAAAGGCAAGATAGTGGGGGTAGAGTCTGAAAAACTCATGAGTATTCTGTCTGCAAGCCACTGCAGGGAAACTCCAGTCTCTCGCCCTCTCCTCCTCCTCCTCCTCCTCCTCCTCTTGTGTGCCTGAGTCAGCACATTTGACCCACTGCTTATAAAGATGATTAAAAAGAGAGAGAGGGGTGTGTGTTTGTGTGAGTGAGTGTGTGTGTGTACGTGTGATGAAGGTCAATGTCGCGGTTAGTCTTTGGACTTGTTCAAAGGCAAGTGACAGGTGGAGGAGGTGGTGCTCACTGACACATTATTAATTGCTGACCCTGGAAATGTGTATTAGAATTATTAGTATTTGCTAAGGTTATGTTGTACTTATGAGATCTACAAACACACCGAATATTTTGTTTCAGAAGTGGACAACAACATGGGGACAGCATTTCAACACAATATATTAATAATCAGGGGCAGACATCTGAAAATACTGTTACTGTAGCAGCTGGTCTGATGGAGTAAGTAAGTAATGTTTATTTATGTAGCGCATTTTACAGACCAAGGTCTCCCAAAGCACTTTACAATGTTCAGAGTTCAGATATTGTTTCAATCACTCCACACACGGTGACAACGGAAGTGAGTCGCCGAACACACTCCATTCGCATACATTCATACCTATTGTGCATGTTTTTAGTGGTAGGGGAGACCGGAGCACCCGGAGGAAACCTACGCAGACAAGGGGAGAACATGCTAACTCCACTCGGAAAGACCCTGTTCTGACCGGGATTCGAACCCAGGACCTTCTTGCTGTGAAGCGAGAGTGATATTTAATAGTTACCTAATGTAACTTAAGTTCTACGAATAAGTGCGTAGTCCCTTAGGACTTCGCTAGTGGGATATCACCTGACCCTC
>JAPMNZ010909723.1:0-10379 GCA_029875035.1 Pomatoschistus microps
CACCACCTGAAGCACCCCGGCTCCCCCACGTGATGATAATTAGAACACCTGTGCCTTGTGTACAAAAGGAGATGGGGAGGGGGCGGAAAAGGCAAGGAAGCTGGATGAGACGTGGGCCAGCCGCCAGACACGGGAGGGTGAGCCCCGTGGCGGCTCAGGCCGTGGCCACAAGAAAGACTTTTAGCCTCGGATTTTAGCTTAGGTTTTATTGTTTTTATTATCATAATGTATTTTATAATAAATGCTTTTTAACCCGCTTTTAATCCAGTGGTCTTTTTAAACCCGGGTCCAAAGAACCTGCTTTTTACATGTGACATGTGTGTTTGTGTGTGTGTGTGTGCGTGTAGATCCAGTTCAGGACCATTGCAGTTGCCTTTATCATAACATGATGTACTAATATTATCTACTATGTACAGTCTATGATTCACAATGTCCTTGGCATTTTTCAGTTTGATATTGAAGAGATATAAAGATGGTGAACATTCAGTCACCATTAAACTATATTCCACACAATCTACATTCTTTCTTGTTTTTGACAACAATTTACAGCACTTAAATAAAGCTCAGACCAAACATAGTGTTTTTATGCTGATAGCTACTGTTGCGGCTTCCTGCAGACCTGAGCCGCTGAGCCGGTCCTGTAAATGTGGTGACGCGTTTTGAAGCCTGCATGCTAAAGAAGCCTTGATCCAGTATTGCGTTTTAAAGTGATTTATTGACTTGAGTGCAGCAAACAAAATATGGATAAATGATAAACGGATGAACTCTAACATATGACCTGATGTGAGCAAACAAAACGTAAAAGGCAAACAAACGAACGAACGAACGGTCAACAAAAAATACGGCTACCCACTCAGCCCTGACTCATCACTCGTCTGACAGATACACGCACACTTTTAGCCCCGCTCGTGCACGCGCACCTGCCCCGTGAGTCCCGCCCCCTGCTGTGGAGCCACATACACACTAACCACATACACGCACCCAGTGTACCCTGATCTGTCTCCTACAGCTACAGAATGTACAGAAGTTTGCTGACATCAGATGTTGCTTTTGATAAGATTGTCAGGGTTATATGTTTGTTATATTTATCTTGCTTTTATATTAACACATGTTGCCAACTAATACAGAACATTAAATTAAAACACAATAAACATATGCTTAGAAAAGTTGCATGATGACTCAAATGTTCTCACATAAGACCCAGACCAATGGCGGAAGTGAAAGCGATGAGGAAAGCGTGTCAGCGGAGAAGTAGTGGAGGAATACTCAACACGATACACACTTAACTGGACAAAGGTACCAGAAGGTAGGTTCAATTTTACATTCCTCTACTATACCTCCAGGCTCTATGGAGACACTTCATGATGTAAAATCAGTGGCGGACCCTCAAGGCCCGCAAGGCCCCCACTGCTGGCCTAAACATGATTACCTACTGTATATTTATAATATATATAATATATATTTTTTTTCTTTTTCTTATTGTTTTTTTCTGTTTATTTTTCCACAAACTACGTTGGTTGCGCAGCTTCCAACTTCAGGTCAACATTTGGGAGGTCTGGCGTCTAATGGTGCTTTCACACCGTCAATTTGTGCAGGCGCAGGTCTGAAATGCACGGACGGCCACTGTGTAAAATTAAATAAAGCTTTTTATGGGCAACAAAATGGTGAGGTCCAGTCGTACAAAAACCCGAACGCAAAAAGGGACTCCCATTAATGAAATTAAAATTCAACTTTCTTCACCCTTGAATCATTTTTACACAAATAACATTTATACTGCAAAAAAAAAGAGTAGAAAAAGTCATAAATGAATATTATGGCATATCTGCTCACCCCTGCCTTTTTCTACTAGAGCATGGACATGGATGGCTACCAGTTTGACACCGAGAACTACACCTATGATTATGGCCAATTGGATGAAGAACCAGTCCTTAAGCACCAGTCGACCTGCTTCAGAGAAACCCTGTGTGTGTCTCTGCTCATAGTAAACCTGCTCATCTTTCTTCTGGGCTTCTTTGGGAATGCACTGGTGATTTGGATCGCTGGTTTCAGGATGAAAAAGTCAGTGAATACCACATGGTATCTCAGCCTGGCCATCTCTGACTTCATCTTCTGCGCCTGCCTGCCCTTCAGCATCGCCAACACGGTCATGGACGGATGGGTTTTTGGTCTATTCATGTGCAAAGTGACATCCTCTGTAATGTTTGTCAATATGTTCGGCAGCATCTTCTTACTTGTCATAATAAGTGCTGACCGCTGTGTCTCTGTCATGTTCCCTGTTTGGGCACAGAATCACCGCTCAGTGAAAATGGCTTCTGTTATCGTTGGGGTGGCCTGGGTTTTATCGGTTTCGCTCAGTGTGCCTTCAGCTATATACCGACAAGTGGGTGTTCATTTCGGTCGGACAATATGCTTCAACTCGTACCCCCTTCATGGTCACCAGACAGTGGCCATCACACGTTTTCTCGCTGGTTTTCTTGTGCCTTTCCTTATCATCATAGTGTGCTACTCTGTCATAATACTCAAGCTAAGGAACAACAAGATGACCAAGTCTTCCAAACCATTCAAAGTCATGACAGCTTTAGTAGCAGCTTTCTTCTCTTGCTGGTTGCCGTATCATGTGTTTGTCCTGTTGGAGCTGCACCATCAAACTGTGAACCACACTGTGCTCGTGACTGGGCTCCAGGTGGGCACTTTATTAGCAGCTGCCAATAGTTTTCTAAACCCGGTGCTGTACGTGTTCATGGGGAGTGACTTCAGGCAGACATTCAGAAGCTCGCTATTGAGGAAGTTGGAAAATGCAATGGGTGAAGAAGGCCGCACCACCAGCCGGTACCTGTCCCGCTCCAGCTCCATGGACATGCGGGCCTCCACTCACATATAAGGGCAGAGAAATGGAAGATGGGCTTGAGATGTAAACAGGCCTGTTATGATAACTCTTATGGACGGACGAGAAATTGCTTCCGTAATTATTCGATAAATGATGACAATAATAATAACAATAATGTATTAATGTATATAACAACGTACTCAATCTTAAAAGCATACACTAAAATAAACAGCACAAGTAAGTCATATTTAGCTGTATTGAGCCTTACATCTCAAACTTAAAGCTGAGGTATCTATTTTCAAACTACAAGAATATTGATGTAATAAAATCCTCTTAGTAGTTCACTACTTTCAAAACAGTTTGGTTCTAGTTTTCACTAGTTTTGCATATGGCCTCACGTCTTTAGATCAGCCTTTTGCAGAGAAAAGTGTAATAATAGAGGACCACCCTCAAATCACTAATGAGTTATCTACCAAAAGCATCAGATAAGTGACTCACAATTATACAAATGTTGTCAAATAAGGTGGAGACAGCAAATGGATTTATTCCCAAAATGTTATTTTTACACAACTCTTTCTGTTGGGTTAAAGATTAGATACTCCTTTATTCGGCTCACGTCATCAAATTTCAGTGTCAAAATGAATGATGTATTAAATAAAAAAGTTAAGTACCTCAGCTTTACAAGTTTCATTCGTAAAAAAAAGCTCTCATTTGCAATGAAAAAATACAAATGATAATGTTAAAGTTGAACATATAAATAATCATGACAGGTCAGCTTGTAAATATATCACAATATGTCACTTCATTAGTATGTTCTTGAACAGAGCACTTTAATTGTTGTTTTTACTCCTTGTATTGTTTTGTTTTTGTTGTTGATCGGTGCCACAGTGTCAACTGTTTTTATTTATGTTCAGTGTTTGTGTATTTTATCTTACATTCTATTGTTCTCTTTGTTCTGTTGGTGCACACAGATTACCTTTTTTGTAAATGTATTCCAATGTGGTTTTTAAACTGCACATGGCAAATAAAATGAATCTGAATCTGAATCTCTTTTGGTTTTAATGTAGCAAAAATGTGCAATATGTGCAATTACATGCATTGGGTAACTTTTCTGATTGAGTCTGTGACAAAATGAAAATGAAAAAAGTCCCTACATTCTATCTCAATTTAAGAAGTTTTTATTGCTCTAAAATCGAAATTCTTAAATTGGCTTTGCCCTTGTTTCCGAAGATTCCTTTTGTCTTTAAGGACAAAAAACATATGGACCCAAGCAAAACACGGATCCTCCATCAGAAAAGTTGCTTAATAATATTTTCATGATATCATACATGGATCAATGAGGTCATTTTTCTAAAAATTACCAGATGTATTGCTGTTGCTATATACAGATGATTATTTAGCACCATTTTATGCTTTTTTCCTTCCTCAGTATTAAAGTTAATACGTCATAGGCACCTTTAAAAAGGGTTAAAGGTCAGTTTTTGGTTGATTGTGTAATTTTGAAATTACAGAAGAAACAAAACAGGAACAGGAGTCGGTGGCTTCTGTTGTTTAGAAATGCTCTATTGCATGCAGGGGATGGCCAAAATAACTCTAAAATGATTATACCCCGTCATCGTCAAACAGAAGTAGAAACAAACTTCAAAAACACACTTTCAGTTCATCCTTTATTAGGCCTTCACAGTACATTCCATATAAAATACATTCAGTTGTGGCACTTGGTGTTAAACATGCCAGTGCATTGTTGTATTTAGCCAATAGCCAAAATTCTTAAAGCGTGTCCAAAAAATATACTCTTTGTTTTCACTTTGTCATATAAAGAATCGTTAATTCTATAAAAATAGAATCATTTATAGTAGCTATATAATGTCAGTTTTCAAAGTTACTTTTCACATATAGTGGAAAACCAAATCCTTTCAAGATGAGTTGCTTTCACACATTGTTATTAATAATGTCCTATGGTATTAACCAGGAGCTTCACTGGTACAAAAAAAAAATCTTATAAGCACACAAATAAAAGCATTTATTCTGGTCTGCGTGCAATTATGATTTTTGGGAAAATACACTTCAGTTATGAGACTTGTTCATCAGAAAACAATAGTAGCCTCATTATCTTAAAGAAGAGCAGGCAGATAAATGTAAAAAATATTGTATTCTAGATTATATCTTTTGTGAGCACTCTCAAGATCATGCCACTTGTTTAGAAAATTGTGAAAAAGCGGCAATATCTATTTTGTTCACTGTTATTTGGTTTATCGTGTGTAAGTAAAGCCTTTATTCTAAACGATGCAGAATGGTTTGGGTTCTTTGCATTCACAGCTGTAGTGTACCTTGTTCAAGTTAATGCACATGGCCATGTTGCATATGTGCATGGAAGTGCTTTCTTCATGAAAAACTAAACAAACAAACTAAAACAAATATTCTAATAAGTATAAATAAAGATCAGGAGTATGTCACAAATCAGGCAAGACACTGCAGATACAAGCTCAGGCCTCATTTTTCCCTTTTCATCATTTTAAGCTAAATGTAAATGTATATAATGTTCCAATCTATAACTAACATTTTTGAGAAGTCTATCTTTGGCAATTGTTTTATCATTTTCTTCAAGTTGACTTCCGTAGAATACAAACTTACATTTTGACCATATTTAAGAGTTGTTTGACCAAATTCAAATCAAACCCAATTCAGCAGGTAGTGTCTCGCTGTAAAACATATCGTCTACAAAGCACAACTATAATTTAAAGCATCCACCACAGAACACTACATGTATCATCTGGGCCTGTACTCATCAGGAACCCCGGACATGTTCCTTTTCTTCAGCGCTGCGTCCACAGTTTGAATGAGCTCATCTATGTGCGCCCTCATCTCCGCCGTGTAAGGGTCGTACTCCAGTTTGCGAAGTCCAGAGCGCTTGAAGTTCCCATCCTTCTGCCCCTCCACACAGAGCAACCGCTCCTCGGACACTTCCAGGCCCAGGAACTGCACCATGCCTTTGAGCCGAGCGAACAGGTCCCTCTTCAACTCCTCAAAGTGGACCACATGCACCCGCCGACCAAACTGCAGCCAGTCTAGTGTGTGCGAGGCCCACCAGGGGGCGTAGTTCTTCACGAACTCAGGCCACTCTGGAGAGAAAGAACAAAATGGGTAGATCACTTTTCTTTTGGTATTTTCTTGGGTTAGAAGTAAAAAGATTTGAGGTATAATGCTACTGGACTTGTGCCCTACGCCAGAGTCACAACTTCACAGTGATACATTCCCTGCCAGCTGAGAGGCCGCTACAATCTGAGGATGATGATCAACAATATAGAGCAGGAGTAATAGATGTATCTCAGTGACAGGAGTAAATCTATAGTATAGTCAAATCACTAAAGAGTTTCAAAAATAGTTTGAAATTAGGACTAAGCTGTCATGTTGATCTTTCACATTCAATTTTTGTGAATGTCTTGCTTGTGTACAAGTCATTCAGCCATTCCATGACCATTTCTGTAGGAACTTGATAGTTCTTTGTTGGAGAGAGTTGATTTAAAACGCGCATAATATTCTGGGATTTTGGCTTTTGACACCATCGATCAAGTCAGGGAAATCAGCCTATTTCACAGCATGGCTTCTCATAGCCTTTTAATACTGATACACCCAACAATAAAATGTAAAACACTGTTTTTAGATAATGATTTCAAAGATGGTAAACCCTTCACAAAAATTTGAAGGAAAAGGATTCATGTTAGTGAATACTCTGTAAATGAGAAGACGCTGACTCAAACTGAAATGTCTAAACATCAGTCACACAGACCACAGTTGTCAAAGCGAGTCCAAAACACTGGGAACAGTAAATGCCCAAATGTGCTCATGTTTTGACATCGCAGGCGCCTTCTGGCTGGGCAAGTTTCTGCCCACAAAATAAGGTCTGAATGAATGAATAGAAATCATATATTCAACAAACAGATTCAATTGGAACAACTGCATAAGATTATAGGCTCAATATATTGAAAGAGGAACAAATTAAATTTTGTTTGTTTAACAACAACAACAAAAAAGGTCAATAATGTGCTGGTTAATTGCAGATGACTATTTTACATTCTGCATTTATTATAAAGACATTTTTTAGCACACACATAAAAACACTGACATGAGTCAGTCAATGAGTCATTTTGACTCATTGCCATTTATAAAGATGATGCTTAATTGTCATTAACCGCAAAATCTGTGCGACAAACACCATCTCAACATGACTCAGGTCTTTTTTTTTTTTTACCATTTCATCATTTTCCATAACGCTTTTGTGCCAAGACAACAGAATCACATTCTGACACATTACATCTGTTGACCATCCATCGGTTTTGGCACTGTTAAATATAAGAACATATGTGCAATCAATGCAAATTGTTCCCCAGATTTGGTATTTTATTCTCTTTGGTTTAAATGATTAATTTTTCCACTGGCCTGAGTGTAAAACAAAGCACTACCGGAAAACCAGAAACATTGCCTCCCTCAGTTTGATGCAATTGAACAAGACCAAAGTCTACCCATTAGGACCGGACTGTTTCTATCCGAGCTTGCATATAACCACATGCGCCAGATCATATTGAGACAAGGCTGCCAGATGCATTTTGAAGAGCGCAGGGAAAAGCCATGATTTACAAACTCACTCATATTGAGCCTGACACGTCCCTCATTCGTATTTCATTCATTTGTTTTGTTACGTAAAGCATAAGCATCATGATGCGTGTAACTGCTACAGTAATTTAAACAGGAGGTGTTACACTACGTAAGCGTGGTATGCGCAGCATGCAGACATAACACTTTTCCATGGAGGATATATCAACGCAAATGGATTTATAATTTGGCACGTGCCTCCAGTCAAAACACATGATTTCTATAGCGGCCCTTGGCTCTCCATGACCTCCACACACACAGCACTTGTATCTAAACATTAGGAGAAGTACGGGCAGCTTTCACAGAAAGTCTTGAGTCTCACGTCTGTTGCTCATTTTTCTTATGCAGTGTGATCGCACTAGTGTTATTGAATGATGGGGCTGGAATGATTGACTCTCACCTTTCCCTTTCCAGTGGGCTTGAGAGGCAAACCCGATGTGCCCTCCGTACTTGCGGTTGAACTCCGCCATAAGAGCCTTGTAGGGGCTGCGCATCATGAGGATCCCACCGTCAAAGGCTTCGATCTCTTTCCTGCCGCTCTCATGAGTCTTGATGCAGATTGTGCGTCCGCTTCTCCAGTGGTCTCGCTCTCCTTTGAACCCTGTAAACAACGCTTTTCATCAGAGCTGCCTTCAACCTTTTTTGTGATAAATTATTTTAAAATTTTCCCACAGAGCGGACCTTTGAGATAAAAGGAGATAGATGCACGTTGACTATAACATATTTTTTGCTCTCATCACTGAAGAGCCAAAAACATCTTCTGATCCATCAATGTTTGACATGAAAACACTGCAAATGAATCCATGTGAATACTACAATGAGGGTTTGTAGGAAACAAATAGATTTGATAAACTTTCATCTTTAATCTTTCCATCTTTATTATTGTATTTGTCCTTAAAAGGGAACATTCCTCAAGCCTAAATGCTACCTAGAGTTATAGCATCAGCTTTAACATTAGCATTAGCACCTACCCCCTGTGAATTTTCTGAATCAAACCCCCTGACAAAATGTTCACAGATAAGCTACACTCTACAACACCTAATTAGCAGTGACAGTGCTAATTAGCCAAGATACTTGTATTCACATAGAGGTCAAATGCATAAACAGTACGGTTGGTAATAATAAAAGACTTTTTATTCTTGTGTAAACATAGTATGTTGAGACCTTTCCATTCATTTAACATTTTTGAAAAACACATGTTGTTTCTGTGAGAAATGGCAATTATAAAGGTAAAGGTGCACTTTATTCATCCCTGTACGGCAACTTAATCTTCTGCATTTGACCCATCCTGATGCCACGAAGGCTTACGTCAGGAGCAGTGGTCGCCATGGTAACAGCGCCCGAGAACCCATCTCCAGATGTTGATGCTCGGCTTGGTCAGGACTACCGAAGTTGGAGGATTTAACCTAGTGAGCATGTTTTTAGTGGTAGGGGAAACCGGAGTACCCGGAGGAAACCTACGCAGGCACGGGGAGAACATGCAAACTCCACTCAGAAAGATCCTGTTCCGACCGGGATTTGAACCCAGGACCTTCTTGCTGAGAGGCGAGAGTGCTATCCACTCAGCTACCGCACAATTCTTGCACAATTTCAGAAAATTGCTCCAGAATTTGACAAGAACTCAGCATGATATAGATATTTGTAGTTAGACTAGAACTTTTAAATTTCACTCAGATGTAAAAGCATTTGATAAAATACAAAAAACAGGGTTTTGCTCTGATTATTCAAATTTTACATTTTGCTCTGTGCTGCATTACCTTTATTATAGAGGGAGCCGTCAAAGTAGTAGCTTCCAGTGTAAAACCCAGTGGCAAGCTCGATCAGGTGACGTGCCCACGTGTTGCCAGCTCCAGGAAAACTGCTCAATGCAAACAGCTGCTTGGAGCGAGTGGGAAGAAAGTGGCGGTCCATGCAGCGGTTATCTGAACACACATCATCCCATTATTCATTTAGTAGGAGTGCATAGGGGTGGGCGATATGGGCAATAATACATATCTCTATATTTTTTCCCAACTCCTGATACCAATATTGTCACGATATCTTTAAAATCAATCTTTTTTACACAAAATGATCTTGATGTTTTGCTTGTCAGGGCATGTGTAGATAGAGACAGTGTAAATCAATATTTACACTGACACTTTACAAATATTTGTAGTGCTTCACACATCAAATTCAAGTAACACAGGAAGAACACATCTAAAAAGGCTCAATATCCGCTGAAATGTACAAATAAATCAGTGATTGGCTTTTTAGGTACACATTTGACGAACGGGTATCTTGTCTGCTGTATTCGTTATATACTGTATAGTGCATTTCCTATTTCATTTTCTATTTGTACTAGAAGAATCTTGGGTTAGTAGACATTGTTTTGTAAATGAAGGAGTGTTTTTCTGTTGATGTTTGAGCACAGTGTCACACCGAGGGGAAAAGGAAGTGACAAGTTGCGTCTCACAGCTCAGCAGATCTCTGTTCACATCTCAGAGGACTTTAAAGCTTTTTACCCCACAATTGAAAAAGAGTCTTGCAAAAGAAAAATGCTGTGAACAAATCTGACGACAACATGGAATCTTCATCTCATTAGAAAAAACATGTTCAATTTCAATCCCTGTGGGTTATCCTCTTTTTCCACTTCTGTTTTCTGAAAAAGCTGATTTAAAGATGTGACATAGGCCAAAACAAAAACTGTTTATATAACCAGGAACTAAATCCTGTCTATGTGGCTATAAGAACCTAAAACAAACTTCAATGTCAAACTTAAAATAGTACAATGTTTAGAAAAGTTCTTTTGTAAATATATTTTCCTCCCCCTGTTCCAACCATAGACTGTATATATTAACGGACGTAGTCACGCCTATCTCCGCCGTTCTAATTTATGTGCCAAAAACTAGCCTTTCATGGA
>JAPMNZ010909762.1:0-10157 GCA_029875035.1 Pomatoschistus microps
CACACACACACACACACACACACACACTGCATTTCCCCCTCAATGCTGTGTATGGAAAGAATTAAAGTATAGTGATTTTTATTTTTTATTTCCTACTTTTGTACATAAAACCTTTAAATTCTCAAATATTCTACTGTATATGTTGTCGTATAGGTTCAATGCTGCTAGTTCTAGCTCATGCGGGAACACGAGTATAGGCTTTGTCTGCTGGATAAGAAAAGTGTGTCTGAGCTGAGGCGCGTCAATCACAGTTTCACTTCAGAAATAGTAAAAAAGTGTACGTTTGGCTGAAATGAAATGAGTTAGCCGATGCCATTAACATCATATAAGTGCACTTTTAATTAAGAGGCGAAACACTCACTAACCAACGACTCCTTTCTCTGATCTCTTATGACAAAGTATAATGCTTGAGTGAACAGCGGGCTGCATTTGTTGCTGTCAAGTGCCCGGTGTCAGCATTCCCCCCTGATTCATCATCACACGATCAATAGCTTTATCACTTATATAATGTATGCTCTCTGCTGATCCCACAGAAACAAGGTGGAGGAGCCTTGGCAAACTTAATACAGCTTCATGCAAATGCCATTGTAATTTTAAAGGAGTTACAATGATATGAACAGACAGATGACAGCAGAACGCCACTGCAAAAAAAAGGAATGATATATATATTTTTTTTAATGTTTTGTTATTTTTTAAACACTTCCTGAACCGAGCAGAAAAAGCTGCAATCTTACACTTTTAAGTATAGAGAAAATATAACCAATGTTGTTGTGTTATTATGGTAATGTGAAATAAGTGCAAAACTTCAGCCTGAACTTATTGGTTGTTAAAAAAGTCTGTGTGTTTTTGTTTTTTTGCTGTTGTTTATCCATGACCGACAAATCAATAAATAAAATATACACTCAAGAAATAAAATACGGGTCAAGTGCCTGAAAATGTGTGTCCAAAACAAAATATTGGGAAAGAATTCTGATAGTAAAAGTACTTGCAGTATATACACATCTTGCTGAAATCTCCTGCAGATGAAAAATGTGTGAATAATGTGCTAATTATTTACAGCATTGCATTTACAGCTATAGCTAAGAAACATAGCAGCTATTAATATTGACTATTTTATGTGCTTCCTGAGGGCTCTTACTACTGTATATGCGCTGCAACATTGAAATTTCCCCTTTGTGGGACGAATAAAGGCTCTTCTATCTTATCTTATGTTATCTTATTTTAGCTCTGTTTCATTTCTGATTCAGTTTTGTTATAATCCTCTCCAGATGCAAATACTTTCAGCTAAACCCCAAAACTCAAGCGTGCTAATGGTGGGCTCAAATAGAGGTAATTAAATAAATTGAGGCAGAAGGGAAGCGTGTTGGCTGTAAATTGCCTGGACTGTGCATGCTTAGACCCGGCTCTGGCACAGCTGCATGGAACTGCACTCACGATTTATCATCCCTACATCGCAGGAGCCACCAGGCCACACCACTATTAATCATCTGCAAAATCATTTAATTCAGCCAGAGCCGCACCATTGTCTCGGCCGCTCACATCAGGGCTCACTCTGCGACGTCACACACCTCCAGGCATCCCAGATATCACAACGGGGACTGTGGCTGAATGTGCGGTGTCAATCACGTCTCTAACAAATATAACGGCCTATAACCGTCAGCCTAAACCTCTTCATGGTTCTTATCAGATTGTCCCCATCCTGTGTGTCCTCCACTCACACGCAGCCTCAGTCACAGGAACATGTTGTCAGTGTCCTCTGAAGCTGTTGGCATTTTTTACATTTTTATTTCCTGTTTAAGCCACAAATGCATTTCTTGGATAACTAGAAACAAAGGGTTTTTTTCTCTTTCTGTTGCTTGTCGTAAATTCACATTGTTGGGAGCAGTGCACGCTTTTCCACCGCAGATGTGCAGGAGTGTGGGACCTAAACGCTGCTGACAAGAAGCTGAATGTGTAAAAGGCAGGACAGATAATACATGAACAGATGTAAATGTCAACACTAAACATTCTACTTCTTCTCCATACAAATCCTGTCATGAGTTGTCTTGGTGCAATATTGTAGATGTAGTGTGTGAAGATGGCCCAGCTCTAAATTCCATAGTTTGAACAAAGTACACACAGTAAATGTCTGAATAATGTTGTAAAACAGTGACGTGATTCAAACTTCTCTGCTCAAAACGCAGAAGACTTACATCCAAGTGCCCTGCAAGGTGTATTTTTGACGTCACAGATTGACATAAACTTATTGAAGACAATAACATATACATTTATTGCATATCATTTAATTGAATGAGATGAAAAACGAGCACATATATAAACATCACATAATGGTTAGTGAATGAAATAATTTTGCACAGCAAAATATAGAATATATATTATAAAGATGAGGATTCATTATCATAATTAATATTTTAAGGAGGATAGAGGTTCCTCATTTGTACATGCAGGGTTTCAATCCCCGAAGAGCCAAACAATGTCCAGACATTATTTAAATAGATAATTATTGCTTTGCAAATATCAACTTTGCACAGGACAGCTCTACAGTTCAATAAGATAAAAGTATGAAAGTGTTCGCCTCATGCGCAACACAATGGCATAAACTATTCTAAAGTGTTTCCTTGCGATTCCAGGCGACTTTAGTGCATTTCAGGTGGGTTCTTTTTAATCAGAATAGACATGTCCAAAAGCATGGCATTTTTACCCAGGCCGCAACTACAAAATGTAAATTTTAATAAAAGTATTTTCGATCCTAATGAGACGCGTCACACATGTCTAAAGCACATGCAGCAAAGCGCTGTGTTTGCACTATTCAAGTCTTCTCTATATTCACTGATGGAACCTCGCCAATTCTCTGAACTCATAAAAAAATACATTTTCTCTTTTCTGATCATTTGAGCGCAGGCTTCGATCTGTATACTGTTTTAACCTACATGATAATTGAAAGTGATCCTAAGTCCAATGAACAGTGGTATGAATGACAAAGGCATAAGGGCTCGTGTCCCTCGGTGAGTCTTTAGAGCGCGCACACGCGCACTCAGCCGCACTTCAGGCACCAGTGACCCCGGGTTCAGTGCATGGGTGGGGGTAAGTCTTGTCACTTTTTTGATAATGCCCCAAAAAAGTGAAGCGCCATAAATGAAGAATGAATATCATGCTGGAGCCATCCTACAAAAGGACATCTTCAAGCACAAAAAGAGCCATACATGTCCAGCATGCAGGGCACAGTCCGCACTGTCAGTCATTTCAGTCTTTTTGCGGCTCAACACAAAAACAAGCAAACATATGAAATGGGGTGACGGCAGGTCCTCCACAGATTGGCAGACAAAAAAGTAAAGAAAAAGCTTTGTAAAAAAAAAAAAAAAGAGAGAAAGTACTTATCTTGATGGATGCTGCTGGACAGACTGAACTCAAATGATAAGAATTGATGAACTTGAATATCCTGTGTACTGAGTACACACTTAACGTTAGACCAACTTTTAAAAAGTATCATTGAGTAAAAATATGTCGTGTGTAATGGACTGCCACGTCCGTGCTGCTTTCTTAGAATTTGACAAAATTGCAGGATAGCTTTCTCACAAATAAAAAATATGTGCCTACATCAGCCGCTATTGAAAAATGTATAAAACAAAGTCAGAAATTGTTGAATAAGTTCTTGGTCTAATGGGCATATGAGTCAAATCAAAAATAAGTCTTAAGGAAACTTTTAGCGGCCTCTCTAACTTATTCTTGAGAGGGAGACTCACATGAAAAACTCCGGGGATGAGGGATTGTTGTCACTGCTCGAGCCGTTTTCTCTGAAGCCGGTGCTGATGAGTTTTTCGTACTTGTCCTTGTACGCGTCCCTCTCCCGGACCAGCCTGGAGATCTCTTGTTTGAGGTGCTCCACTTGCTGTAGGAGCTGCGTCTTCTCTCCCTCCAGGACGTGCCGCTGCTGCACACGCTTGTAGCGGCAGGACTGTGCGTAGCCCCTGTTCTTTAGGGTTCTTCTCTTCTGTTTCAACCGGATCACCTCTTCTTTGGCGACCCCCCGTAACTGCCGGTTGAGCTCTCGCACGGACATGGTGACAAGCTGATCATCGGAGAAGCGGTCATCGATGCGCATGTGCGAGTGTCCCGAACCCGAGGCGCTGCTGGACTGGACGCCGGGCTGCTGGTGGTGAGCCCCGGCGTGGTGGTGGTGGTGATGATGGTGATGTTGTCCGCCGTTCTGTGCAGCTGCCGCGGCGATCACCGCTGACACCACGGCCGCGGCAGAGCCCATCTCCTCGCCAGCCATGGTGCCCCCCGCTCCCGCCGCTCCGGGGAACTGCTGGCCCCTGGCATAGCCATCGAAAGACTGGAGCTGGTGACTGCTGTTGATGAGAGCCTCAACTGCGTCCTCAGGGCTAAAGCCCAGTGCCTCGGGGTTAAGCTGCTGTTGATAACCGGACATCCAGTAGAAGTCCTCTATGTGCGTCTTCTGCTCGCTCCCCGAGCCCGGACTGGGCGCAGAGAAGCTTGGAGAGGGGGGCACCGAACTGCAAGGCGTGCTCATCGGGGTGGAAGACAACGATCCCCCGGCGATAAGGCGACTGCACTGGCTGATGTTGCGATCGGGCTCCACCGGCTCCTTTTTCACTTCAAACTTCATCAGATCGAAGTCATTAACATATTCCATGGCCAAGGGACTGGTGGGCAGGTCGGAGTTGCTCATTGCCAGTTCTGATGCCATCCTCTTGCTGCTGACAGTCCTCCAAGCGGGCTGAGAAGCAGCTGTCAAACTGGTCTGGTTGGGAACAACGTGAGCCAGTTTGTCTTTAAAAGTCTTATCTTATTAAAAAAGAAAAGCGAGGTGTTCAGCGTCCCCCTACGCCACCACGGAGAGTTTGTAGTGCACAGACACAGCGGTGCCGTGCGCGTAAGCAGCGGAGTCCTTTTTCAGCATGTGAAAGTCGGAGGTTTTGGATTTCAAACATGTAACACTTGACGTCTCTTCATGAGTGCGCGGCGTGCGGAGATGGGGCAGAAGAAGCTGAAAGTGAAGGCAACGAGTGCCTTACTATGAGCTGCTCTCTGCTGGGGCGATTTTTTCGAGGGATCACACAGCAGATGAGTTTAAGAGCATTGTAGCTGCCCTGACGTCAGGATGGAAGTGGGAAATTGACTCGGACGAAGAGCCAATAGGGTCGCAGGCTGGGAGCTAATTACCATATGATAGTGGAGAGAAGGCAAACTTTTCTCAACTCTCAGGGGCTGTCAGCTGACTGTCAGCTGAGACATGGCTTCACTTTTACACTTATTTCTTATTCATTCTACTTCATGTGTGCATTTATTTGTTTCCATTGAGGACGTTACGCGGCGTATTAGACTTGCGCTCTGGAAGTCTTTCTGAGAAGACAGAAAAGTAGAAAATGATAATGTCGTTTATTTGGACATTTTGTTTCATTTTCCTTTCATCATAAATAGTTATATTCTACGTATTTATGAGTATATATATTATATGTTAGGCCACTTATCATTTTTGATTAGCCTAATTAGTTTAGGTGGTTAAACAAGAAGCGTAGGAAAAGCAAATAAATAAATACAAAAGTATAAATTACAAAGTCGCAATAACATCTTTTAAAACATTTTTACCAACATGCAACAGGCTTACGTTTTTATACTTTTACAGTCGAGAGATATAAAAAAAGGAATATCTATCCTCCTGCTGCTTTTGATTAATCTACAACTTAATTGATTGATATCATTCTGAAATGACGCAATATTGAAGCTCATAATAAAACCAAGACTGTAGCCAAACGACTCGTGTGCAGGACGTGCTCAATGCGCAGCACTGTGAAACTCAACACTGACACCTTTTGGACAAAAGCTGCAAAGCAACCTTTTCACGCGTTCTATTCAGTTATCATTCTATATTTAAACACGGTCTACGCTGTTTTACAAGCATGCAACAAAACTTTTGAAACGCCAGGTTTCAACACTAAGTTAATGGAGTATAATAGAGTGTAGAAAATTGTAAGGTCAAATGAACCCAATGTTCCTTCCAAAACGATGTGACGTCAAAATGCCATAAAGTGTTATTATCAGAGCAGTGCCATATAAACCATTGTAGCACATTGCACTTCAGCCCAGTTCAGAGGTCTGCACTTTCATTGACTCAGAGGAACTATCACTCTGCAATCATCTCTGATTTTTATAGCTTCACAGGTAAACGTGCTGTGTGTCTTTTCTGCACAACATGACACTTTACAGAATGGATACAGGCCTTATTGTTTTCATCCATCTGTATTGATTGTTGATATATCATACATTGATTAGATTAAATTGTACAAAGATAGAAATTATTCAAATGCATGAGTATTTTCTGTACTGTTCACTGTGAACAAACATCAGTCAGATTTCTTTGATATGATTTTTGTTGTCATAATTAGCATTATCTTTATTATTTTGGAGCACCCGCTTGGTGTTGACATGTGGCTGACAAAATACTTTCCAGTGACAAGATCCCATAATAATATGTCTGCCATTCAGATGATCTCATCTTTGCAGTGTGCTATTAGATTATTTAATGATAGGTCAGCCGGTCAGGCCTCTGTCTGTTCCACCAGACAGTGGAAGAATATAACATCAGAAAAAGGTTTCAATGTGTTTGCAGATACATAAAAAGAAAACCAATGTTTCATTCATGGTATTGCATATTTACACGTGCTCATCCAAAACAGAGAAACCGCTGAGTGTGCAGTTCCTTTCATCTCCCAAATACATGTGTCTGTTTGCTGGATTCCTCTTTGCTCCTTTTGAGTAAATGTCAGTGAACATTTCTTGGACAGTCGTTTTGCTGACCACTTCCAGCCCAGATTGTTCTCTGCATCATTCCCAAAGTTGCTGGTTCTAGAGTCCTGAAGGAGTCAGTATATCAAACCAATTTGGATAGTTAAATCCATGTTTGGGTTTAGCTGTCCACAGGAAAAGCACGGCATGGGCCGCACCCTGGGGTCTGGACACAGCTGAGAGAGACTAATACACAAACAATGCACAAGCTCATTAGTCATTTGTGGACCTAATTTAGCAGCTTTTGTGCCTCTGCAGTTATTGATGATGTGGAGAGCTCCGAGATGCGCATGTGGAGAGAATGGGGTGCAGAGAAGACGAGTTATCAAACCACATGACGGTGGGACCGTGAGGTGGTCTGCATTGACAAATATGAGTATGGAACACTAGGTTTGTGTTGTATCATGGTGTCGCTCACATTGGGTTTTAAAAGACCACTGTGCAAACCTCTAACCAACACATTTAACATGTTGTGCTTGTTTTATTTGCTCTGAAAAGAAGTCAAGTGAAGTGGTGAGTGTAGCGTCTAAAGGCCAGCGGTGGCAGTTGTTTGTGTTGCTTGTGTTTGATTGTGAGGACACTATGGTGACAGGGGGCACAAGGTCACAGCATGTGATACAATCATCCACATTACTGCCATTCCAAGGCTATTATACAATACTAAACTACAATACGTTTATTGTATTACATACACATTTTGAAAAGAAAATGTTATATTTTAAATATCATTCTGTAATAAAAAAAGTCACAAAACATTGACTGTACTGGAGACCAAACGTCTAGAACGGATGTGCCAAATCAATTGTCACCCTTTCACCAGAATGCGGCCGAGCCTCGTCATGAACTCCTCTTGAAGAAGGAGAGGTTCCTGGGGACACAGGGCACAGGGGACACAAGGTCACTCAGAGAGCACATCTCATCCTCTCATTCTCATCTTCTTCATTTTGATCAGAACATCGTATATTTATAATATGGATCCAAGCAGAGAATCTTACACCAGGCTGGATCTGAATTCTCACCTTTGCCAGGTTCTGTTTGACATTGTTCAGAAATATGTAGTAACCCGTTGTGATTATCTATATTCAGGTCATTGTTTGGATGACTATTTTTATGATAGTACAGCTTTGGTACAACAACACCACATGTTAACACACTGGTGTATTACTCACTGGGGCTTTTTATACAGAGACTAATTAATATTGTGGCCTTTAAATGGCGACATGTAAATGAAGTGAGAAGGGCTGGTCAATATTGCTGTAAGTGTTGGCAGGATGGCTTGCATATTAGCCATAATTACACTCACATGAACATAATGTATTGGTTTACTGTCGCTTGTAAGGTCTATGGAGTGGGGAACCACTGCGCAGATATAATATTAGGAGGACATCCTCAATGACCCTTCTCAGCTCTGTCTTTATGTGCATTAATCAGATGAGCAGTATACGTGCCCTGTGCTGCTCGTGTGAAGATAAGATAAGATATAGTTATAAAGACTTTGAAGGTTTTTATGTTTGTGGAATTTTGCCTTTACGTTAGGTCTGTGCATTTCATTATGACAAAAGATTTGTGCTATATTAGTAATGATGATTGTAATTGAAGCTGTGACGACTGGTCACTCAGCGAAACCTCACACAGACAAAAACAACACAAACACTAATGTGCAGCGCGCATGCTCTGGGCCTAATGAGAGATTTTCTGACCTTTCTTCATGTACCCCTGGAGAATATTGATGAATCCCCTTTTAAAAATAACTCTTGCCTTGTAGGGTCATTAAATGATTTACAGTTATTTCAACAAAACATAATTATTACATATATTATATGTGCCTGTGCAGTGTAGGTAGAAGACGGACCTTTTACACAATTTCAAGTTTTACTTTTATTCTACACAAAATATTTAATTGGACCAGATTTATCGTCAATATAGTAAAATTGTTTCTTATTCAAACATAGAAATATAATTAGTTAAATGAGCTCTATTTTTGCTGGCATGAAGACACACAAAGATATCCAGCAGCAACTGAACAACTTTCAGTTCAAGTCATCGCATCACCGAGAAAGAAAAAAGTAGAATGCAAATCTCTCCTATTGTAATAATATCCTGGGTTATTCTCTGGATAAATGTCATGCAGTGTGATGGTGCGCAGGCTCTCCCTGTGGATGGAGCACTTAATGTTCATTTGAGCTCTCGACAGTAAAAAGCCTAGTGAAGCCAAAACGGAGATGATTTAACTGAACTCATTTGAGGAACATTTAATTACCACAGGAGCGTAATTGAATGTTGCTCTAAAGTGCTGAGTGATTCCTAATGAAATGAGAGGGATGGGAGAGCCCTGATGGCTCGCAGTCTCTGATCAGTTCTGGGCCTGAGCATCCATCACTGTCACATTATAGATCAGTTACACTTGGGAAGGATGTGGCAAACATTACATAACATTAGTGTCACCTTTGATCATTTTACTGCCACAATCACAATTAGACAAATCAGATCCGAAAAACCTGTGGCTGTTGTCTACAAAAATGAAGTAACACAACTTTGGCTCTTGTTTATAAGTTTTATAATCCATGTAGATTTTTTCATCTTTTTTATACATCATGTGGACTTTCTAGAGAAAACTGGTGATGTCACTTTAAAATTTAGTTTTTAGTGAAGTCCTAATGAATTTGAAGTAATTTTATTTTGTTCTCACCGAGTTCTGATCTGTTACTTCTATGAGACATTTTTAAGACAGAATAACTACAAATACTGATCCAGGATGTTACTTAATGTTTATTTTATTCACTTTTTTTTGGTTCCGCTGCTCCACACAGCAACCAATCAACCAATCACTGCAGCAAAGTGACATCACTCTGTACAAGTGCATAACAGTCGATCTGAATGAAAATAGAGAAAAATTATGTCTGACTCTGATCGGCGGGTAGCATAGGATTCCAATGGAAATCACGTGATCAGAGCATCCCCCACTCCAAAAAATCCTTCTACATAATGTATCTGCTGATATCAGTAATTACGGTTAAATTTTGAATACAATAGTGACTTTTTATTTATTTGAATTTGAATATAGCACAGTACATACTAAAGGAGCTATACCCGTTTCTGCAAGGTTTGAATATTTAGCACCGCCCCCCAACTCGCTCAGAGGCTTCTCATTTCCCCTACGCGGAGCCATTTAGTTGTATTTGCGATCTGATGCTAGCTTTAGCATTAGCGCAACTTAAGCTGTACAGCAATCACTGATGAAATGGTACAAAAGCAACGCACTGCTAACAAAATATATTACTGAAAGATTACCGCTAGTTTCGCGTCCGAATGTAGTCCGAGCATAGATAGTCCGAGCATAGATAGTC
>JAPMNZ010909870.1:0-22314 GCA_029875035.1 Pomatoschistus microps
GATCATTGGGAAACTACAGCTAGAGTCAGTGAATTACAATTGATTATCAGACTGTATTAAGCGTCATCTCCCAAATTTTGTCAAGCATAAAAGGTTTTCATTGCTCATAGATTGCTCAGTAACGCTCCCTCAGCCCCTCAGTGCCCCAAATGGCAGGAGCCAGTGATTTGCAGATGAGTGAGTTGGACTTGGCTGCCTGCACCATCTCTCACTTCTCTTTAGTCAGGCAGACACCGGACCCAATGATCTACACTGCAGAGCATTTTTCATTTCTGTAGATTCTACAGAAATGAAATTCTGAATTTACATTTACATTTACGTTTGCTTAGAGCCAGGCAAAGTAGTGAAAGTGAAGTCAGTGGCAACAGCACAAGGGAGTGCATTATTTTTGCATGAAGTTGATCCAGAAGAGGATTGGGAGAATGTCATATGGTCAGATGAAACCGAAATAGAACTTTTTGTAAAAACTCACTTGTCGTGTTTGGAGGAGAAAGAATTCAAAGTTGCACTATACCTACTGTGAAGTATGGGGGTGGAAACATCATGTTTTGGGGCTGTTTTTCTGTAAAGGGACCAGGACAAGTGATCCATGTGAAGGAAAGAATAAATGCCTTCCATATGCAGGGGCATTGAATATGAAACGTGGATGGGTCTTTCAGCATGACAATGATCCCAAACACACTGTCCGGGCAACGGAGTGGCTTTGTAAGAAGCATTTTAAGGTCCTGGAGTGACCTAGCCAGTCTCCAGATCTCAATCCTATAGAAAATCTTTGGAGGGAGTTGAAAGTCCGTGTTGCCCAGCGAAAGCTCCTACATCACCACTCTAGAGGAAATCTGTATGGAGGATTGGCCAAAATACCAGCAACAGTGAGTGAAAACGTCGTGAAGACACAAGCTCTGTGATTGCCAACAAAGGGTATACAACAAAGTATTGAGATTAACTTGTGTTGTTGACCAAGTACTTATTTTCCATCATATTTTGCAAATAAATTCTTTCAGACAATGTGATTCTCTGGATTTTTTTCTCATTCTTTCTCTCATAGTTGAGGTATACCTATGATGAAAAAAACAAGCCTCCATCATTTTTTTAAGTGAGAGAACTTGCACAATTAATGGCTGACTACTAAATACTTGTTTGCCCCACTGTATATACATAGAGTACTTTCACTAGCACTGATTTGAAGTGGATTTCTGTTCATGACTATTGGGAAAAACATACAAACATACATTTCATTTTCCATTTGGAGGCAGATACATTAGCTTCGAACTGGCACCACTGCCGTTTCAGAATTTACAATCTCCTCAAGCATGTGAGCCATCTTGAATGCTTGAGTGACGGAATTTTCCAAGCATTAGAAATACAGTCTCCCTCTCCACATGTTTGAATTAAATTAATTTTGTTATTTCTTCAAATTGTTAATTACCATTCGGCCATTTCTCCTAAGTAATCCTGGCTGGTGTATGTATATATATTGTATACATATATGGATACTGTATGTATATGAACTTTCGCTTCACAGCAAGAAGGTCCTGGTTAGAATACCGGTCAGAACAGCACCTTTCTGAGTGGAGTTTGCATGTTCTCCCCATGTCTGCATAGGTTTCCTCCGGATGCTCCGGTTTCCCCTACCACTAAAAACATGAACAATAGGCCTGGCATGCGCCACCTGTATGGCGACCTCACTCCCATTTCTGTGTGGAGTCACCCCAAAAAAAGCGCTTTGTGATTCTGGTCTGTGAAAGGCGATATATAAATAACGATTACTTACTTACTTGTTTAGCCAGGATATTTTTTATTTCAAAAGAATCTTGTGCCATTATTTGACGCAGTCTTCCAAGCCAGCGTGGGGTGTTCGACATTTGTGTGGATATTTCATTGGACCTATTTTGGCAATTCATTACATAAAGCTTTGAAAAAGGGACTTGTAGAACATCCTTTCAATTTCAAGTAGGAACCATCCACCATAAGACTCCAGTGCCATTAAACTCCTGTAGGATCCATAAACCTCCTACAGGGACCATTAGAGACCTGTGTGATCCAGTAGATTTGTGCAGGAGATACTTGAATCCCATTAGAAAAAACAAACCTAACCATTAGGACAATATTTAAACCATTACGAGCCATCAGAGACCAGCAATACAGAAACGCAGAGAGATCTGAATGGGAGGGTGTGATAGAAAGCAAAACTGTATAAACTGCATACATTTTCATGCAACAAAGTGAATGGGACACACGAGATCATGTATTAATACAACTGTATGCTAGATCAAAAGTACCATGTTGCACATTTACTACTTTCCAAAAGAGTATAAGAATTTCATGCAGACGTGCAGAAACAGAAGCCATTCCCTTAAAACGAGTAATAAGAAGTCCAAGTGTCATTATTCTAACACATGTCATGTATGAAATACCTGGATGTGCGCGGAGCCTCGCGTCGTGCTCGTGCTGCTCGGATTCAACATTCAAGAGCAGAAACCACTGGTCCTGGTCCTCCACAGAAACTACAGCAGCTCCGCCTCGGAGCTTCAAAATAAAACACGATTGTCTCATCTTCATCCTTTCCTCTCGATGATTCACATGAACCACAACAGTCAATCCCAGAGCGTTCTCAGGATGTGGTTAATGGCACGAAGTAATATCATACAAACTGTTGTGAGTTCACATTCGTTTCCCCGTGGTCTGGTTTTTATTTATTCAGAGATACAACATCCTCATGACACTCACAATGATATTCAAAAGCTGGCCATGGAATAAATAAGCTCAAGTCAAAAAATAAACCACACCAGAACACAATTTGAATGAGAATCTCCAAAACGTTCTTTTATTTTGTGTAAAAAACGTTCACATTAAAAATGTTTATTTTTTATTTTTTTCATATACACATAAAAAAGAGTGAAACAAAAACTCAAACTAGTTGATGAATCAAAAAAAAACTTTGAATAAAGGGACCACATCACTTGCATTGCCTGGTACTACAGGTTTGTGCTGGGTCATAGAGTCCCCACAGTCGATTAAACTCCTGGATGAACGGCCGCAGCAGCTCGGGCTCCGTGGTGACGATGAGGTTCTCCATATTCGCCTGCACTGCGGTCATTGTCCAGTTGAGGGAGCCAGTAATGAGCAGGCTGCCGTCCACCACAGCAAACTTGTGATGCATGTACGTGTACATAGAGCTCTGTCCACAGCGCACACAGATGCCTGCAGAGGAAACAGGCATTAGGTGAGAATAGTCTCATGTACATTTGGTCCACATAAAGCCTTTAGACCAATGTTGCTTTTGTATTTTCTGACCTGACCTCACACATCATGCATCTGTGCAATGATGTCAGAATGTCCAATATTGGGTCATGTGTTACTTTACCGTGTCACTCTTAGGCCAGAGCCTCATGCTGCTAACATGTACAGTACTTTCATCATCACTGTGGATATCTGAACCCACAGAGCTAATGACTTATTTATTCAATATCTTGCACATGAGTGTATAACAGATTAATCTGCAGATTTTATACAATACATATTATACGTATATTTCTATGCACATAGGTTTATACTTTGTACATATTTTTTATACTTAAGTTGATTAAGACTTTAAAGTGTAAAGCTTAGATATAGTATAGAGTTATGCTATACTTAATATCCACATATCTTACTTTGTGTTTGTGTGCTCCTTTTTCCCACTGTTCTGTAAGCTGTGGTGCAACACAGAAATTTCCTACTGTGGGGCAAATATAGGATCTCTTCATGTTAATGTTGCATGCACGCTGATGTATTGAGCTTGTGCCAAGTTCACAAGGAGCTATTAACCTAAGTAAACAATTATGTATGTGTTTCACTTACAGCTACTTGAGACCAAAATCCTGTCTGAAGGAATATTTTGATTGAGAAGAATTCCTTGAAATGCTTATGTTTGCAATGTGGAAGCACAAAAACACTCTGCCTGATGAAATCAGTTGTGTGAATGCCAATTTTGTACTTAGTTAATTCTCGGTTTTTGTTGTTCAGAGAAAGCCATTCCATAAATTGATTGCAGTGTGGGACATGCTTCCCAGCATTTTATTTACTCCATCTGTTTTATTTAAACTACAAAATACTGTTGAACATGGTCAAAATCACACCAAGACTGTTGATATCACTTGCAAAACAAGCAAGAATACCATAACCATTTTTCTAACAAGACTATTATAACATATTCACTTCGATTTCTATGCCACTTTGTTCAGCTGCAAGGATTATAACTCTTCTTGACGTGAGAATACCTTGTCTCTGTGAGGATAGAAAATCACACATGTCCTCACCTGCCTTGCGGAGGGGCCCGATCTGGGAGCCGGTGATGGCAACGTAGTCTTTGTCACTGAGCACACGGATGATGACACCCTTTTCATGCAGTGCTAGAACTGCCCTGGCCAGGTCCATGTTTGAGAAGGCAAAAACACACAGGTCCAAAGTGGAGGAGGCAGACAGGATATGGCGGAGAAGACGGGACAAGGATGTCTCAATACCATGAGGCAACGCACAGTAACAGGCACTGTAAATGCACAAAACAAGTGGAAAGTGTTGGCATGCACATTGATTTTTCACTGTGTCAGTAAGTGTGTAATTGAGTGTCATGTTTCACCTACAAAGCTAGTGAAGGACTAAAGAGATGCTCCACACAAGCCAACTCAGAGGGGAAAAATATGACTTCATTGAGTTTTCTTCTTGCTTTATATCTTCGACGAAGCCAGCTGAGCAATTCAACGGAGACAGAGACAGCCAGTGCACTGAGGCCAATCACCTTCACTGTCCACATCTTTATCCTGTAAATTACGTGTGTTTTAGTAAATCACAAATATCAAAAGTAATAGAACTTTATGTAATGCTTAGGATGACAGCTTGGGTTTAACATTTTAACAAATCTAACGTTATTGCACACACAGCATTGGATTTCAAAGACTGCACAAATAACTTCTTCCATATGCTTACTTCTGTAATGTAATTGACGTGGATTAAGTGAAATGTAACATCCTTTTAATGCCACTTGAATTGTATGTCATACAAGGTCAATAGAAATTAGAAGACAAGGTAAGGAAGAAAGAATGTCTTGGCTAATTGGTCCAACAAAAACATTGCATTGCCCTTTCTACTTCATGAATAGGGAAAGTTTCGGGATGTGTTTGAAACTAGGACGAATAGTTAGTTTGGGATGATTCGGCTAGCTTGGTCCACATGCCATACACATATTAGCATTTAGCAACACCATTATTAGCCCATTTGCCGAACATCGAGCTTGTTAGAGCACAGCAAGGAGTAAGAAGCATGTCAATCATTAATTTGTAAGTTATGTAATGATCAAAATCAATACAATGACCCAAACACACACCTGCTGAGTTTCTGTCGCCACCACGCGGGAGAGAGATGGGTGTCGTCATGTTGATTGACGGGTCAGGGATCCAATCACAAGGCAGAATCTCTTCCACTTCCTCCACTCATGTGGTTGCACTGTCGGCGTGCTGAGGATTTGGATCAACTCGTGTTTACTATAACTAAAGGTAAATATACTGCTTATAAAGTCTGTATTTCACATAGTAAGTGCCCGTGCAATATATTACTTCGGATGGGACCTATATAGGTCGTAGTGTTGGCTTCTTACACTGTTGGGGATTGTTTACTTGGTACAACAACACATATGCTAAGACTAGCTTGTTACACGGTGCTTTGTGGCGACTAGTTATTTTGGAGCTGTTTCCGTAACTATTGTTCTCTCTTGTTAAACAGAAATAGTGGTCACTCTTTCTTTTACAGATCTGACTCTTTTTGTGCCATGGGTCGCCGAAAGTCAAAAAGAAAGCCTCCTCCAAAGAAGAAAATGACTGGTGACTTGGACTCGCAGTTCACCTGTCCCTTTTGCAATCACGAGAAGTCCTGTGACGTCAAAATGTATCTAGAAAAAGTCATTAAAATTAAGTAAATTTTTAAATGTCTGTCAGTAACAATTTATTTTTCAACAGGGAGCGGAGTAGGAATACTGGTGTCATCTCCTGTACAGTCTGCCTGGAGGAGTTTCAAACCCCCATTACATGTATCCTTAAAAGTACCTTTTTCATGGCAGATCTTCTTTAGGAAACATTATTTGTTTGTTTTGACCAGGGGTCAGTGACATATTACTATCAATGTCCGTATCTGACATATCAAACGTGGATGTCTTCCTTTGCATCAAACGTGTTAGTTTTGCAGGGGCCAATCGCCTGCATTCTGCCCTTCATTTTGTTACCTTGTTTTAGATCAGTGTTGATAAATTTAGTTCAAATCAAATCTATGGGTGTTATAAACGCAGACAAGCAGCAGAACAGATAGAATCATAAGACAAGAGGCTGGCAGAGTCGGCCAGTTATTAAAGTATCTACGACCAAAGTCAGCCACAGCAGCTTTGTCCAGAGAGGTTATGTGTGGTTCCCACACAGGTTTGTGCTCCTATCCTAACAGGATTTTTGAAGGAATGAAACTGCCCCTCTTTGTAGAGGTCTGTGCTTTTCTAGTTTTACTTGTCGTCTGTGAACCGTTCAAAACTTTAACTTATATCATCCAGATCTGTCGGAGCCAGTGGATGTGTATAGTGACTGGATAGACGCCTGTGAAGCAGCAAACCAATAGCCCCTGGAACTTTGCTACTACTACTACTACTACTGCTGCTGCTACTGCTGCTGCTGCTGCTGATGTGGATGTCCTTTAAACACTCTACAAAACTTTGTTTAGACATTTTAGGCCCCTTTTGATGAAAACCCTTTATCAAGTTTTTGTCATAGTAGTTTTACAGTTAATTTGGAAAGGGGATTTTTATGCCCAGAAGATTTGCTTAGTTTTAATGTTATGTTAAGATGATTTAAGCGGTAAATTGTTTTTTTGTTTTTGTTTTCTTAAAAGCCACAAACTAGGATTCTTTCTGACATCATGGTTAAACAAAACTCATGTATTACAATAATTGGTTCCCACGTTGAAGCAGGGCATTATTGTACAGAATGAGGTTTGTATTGTTGATAGTCCAATCTAGACTTTGAGTATTTTTTCATGAAACTTGACTATAAAATACATATATATGCTCTAGTAGAGAATACTTGTGTTGTTTAATTTTATTTATTGCAAATAGAAACAGTATTACAGAAGCAATGAAAGGCATTGAAATTGTTTGCCATTGGAGGTTTTACATACATAATTTTAGTGAGGAAAATTTTTTATGTCAATGTAACAGCAACACACATCACAACCATAACAAATTAGAATGAATCCTATTTACAGAAGGATGTAGCTCACATCATACATTACATCTGGGGTACCTACCTTTGCTTCATAAATAATACATTTTGATAGTCCCATCACAGAATGAACAAGTCAGACCACCTGATGCTGTCTTAATTTCATAAGAAAACATGAGAAAGAGCCCTGTGAGTCACTTTTGGCACTTTGAGTTGTGAGCTGAGTGAGGGTTGTCCTTTCTTTCACTTTTCTGTCAGAAGAAGCTGATGAGAAGCCAACAATATGTGTATGTGACAACTAGTGATGGAATCGAACTGTTATGAGAACCAAGAACTCCTTATTTTATTGTATATTGCTCGATTTCAACATTTTGCAAGTTGGCTCTCTGTATCTGAGAGATGAGACATTGCTCATAAGTCCACTGATCGTGCGTTCTCGCTGAGAGCCCAGAATGTAGCGGCGCACAAATGAAAGTGGACAGTGTAGTGGGACTGTGCTGAGTGAGAATAGATGCACTGTGGAGTGGCTGTACCGGCTTTCCACACCGTATATGCGTGCGCTGCTCTGTGCATTGTGTTTGATGATGGACCCAGCTGGAGAGGTATTGACGACGCCTTATGAAACCCGCTGCAGGATGATCACAATGGGGAATGATTATCACTTAGTGTCGCCTCTGTCTGCGAGCCCCCTCCCGCTGCAGTCCCTCTGTTTCTCTTCTATCTGCGTCTTTCTTCCATTCAGCACGCGAGGTCAAGTGTCACTCTGTCTTCGTTGTCAAGGCTGCCAATCACCCACACGGCGAGTGCAGGGCAACTGTTGCCAGGGAAACAGCGATGTGGTTGCTAGGCACCTGGAGCTGTGCGCACAATAGTCATTTTGTTGCTTAGAAGCACTAAAGCACAGATACACAACACGCACTAAAGCTCATATACCCATGCACTAGATCTGAACCACTGACAGTGACCATCAACATATAATGCCAAAAACGCACTTGGAATGTCATTTTATATGTCAAATCTGCATTAAAAGCATTGGTTAATACTTCAAAGATAAATAACATTAAAATTAAAAACACAAAAATAGTCTGTTGCTTCTTTCTTTTTCCTAGTTAAAGTCTAAAAATGTTTTTCTTGACAAATGTCTTAATATTTCTTATTAAATCAAAGGCAGCATCTTAGATAGAGGCCCACAGCTAAGACTTAGTAGCTGTGTGCTGGCTCAAGAGTAATGCATGAGATGGTAACTTGTGCCTTCTGTAAAATCCCATGGTGTGAACTTGTTTTTAGAAAGATCAACTGCTGGATCTTTGAGCCTAGATCCACCAGTTGAGAACCACTGCACTCAAGAATTATGTGAAATTCAAACATATTACAATATAGGTTGCATTCATGTCACAGAATTCTATTTGAGTTGGAGGGAAGGCGCTTATGTGAAATCTGAAATTTCCCCCACTGTGGGACAAATTAAAGATCTTATAATCTTAACACAACTCTGGAGGAAAGAAGCCATTTTTGAAAAACATTTTGAAAAAAAAATGTCCAAATGTTTTTCTCAGATCATTTTTGGATAGTGATTACATTTGCAAACCTGCCAGACTATTATTATGTCTGAAGGTCCTTTCTAGTAGATTGGAAATGTCTCTGTATTTTTTGTGGAATGAGTCAGGAATTACGGAGAAATGATCGCTAACCTAAGAAGAAGAAGAAGTCTGACAGTTACCATAGTTACTAGGAAAAGCGTTTATCCGTCCACCACAATTTTAAACTATAGTCTCTTTGGATAGTTGTGATGTCACATGGGTGCAACCAATCTAAACAAATTACAATTATGGTCCTAATGAAGAGAGAATTGCTTACATTGCATTAGCGTGTCATGCAAAAGTAAATTACAAGAGCGCCATTCATCATGCAGGCCTATGTTAGCAAACAAGCTAATACATATGCTGAATTTGCATTGAAAGCCTGATTTTCTCATTTATAATACTTAGCAATAATGTTAATGTACTGAAAATGTAAGCTATGATTTGCCAGAGGTCTGCTTCCTGTTTAATCAGCATCCCCTGACATTCAAGAATTGTAAAAACCCACCCCTTTACTGATCAATAAAAGACATAAACATCCATCATCCTGCCTAAAAATAGTGGCTAAAAAAATCAATCAGTCCCTTATTCCCAGCAGACATGGACCCAGTGAACCGTGGCTGTGCGTTACATATGAGCACTTGTGTCTAAAGTGTGTGCAGTTAAAGATCATCAATCCCACATTTGCCTGTAGCGTGTGGATGGAGAGAACCCAGTGCAGTTTATACCCTGTGTTTTTGAGACTGTGTGACAGCCACTCAGATGCTGATGTCAGACCACGGGTGGAAGGCATGACATGTCATGTGTTACTGTCTCCTGTTACTGCTACAGGCATCAAACTTTCACACATTTTTAGCCTAATCTGGATAGTCAAAAATAGGAGTGCAATCGTAGATGAAATCACAGTGACATAAGCAAGACGTAAAATCAATTAATTCCAGATTAAAACAGCCAGTATAGTGACCATTGTAAATTTGACTTCTATTTAGTGTTGAAGGAAAAATCTTGTGTGTAAAGGGCTGTGAAAGACACTCATCAACTGATTAGTTTTTAAGCTCAGTTCTTTTTGCACAAGTGACTGACAAGGGTGTGTAATCAAAGAGGCTTTGAATTAATGTCCAAGCTCAAAGATTTTTTGTTAAGCCTCCTGAACTAATGCCCTGGCTATAGCTATGGACTCCAATTTTGTTTTTTCTCATTGCAATGCCCCAGCAGGAGAACCGTACACCAAATTCTTTTCCAGCCAAAGAGCTGCAAAGAGTGACACGCTTGATAAATCTTGAGCAATAAAACCTTTTCAGTGACTGCATTTCATTTTACCACCTGCTGGACTCAAATGCGCTAGGAGAAAACCTTTCCAAGTTAACTTCATAGTAATACTAACTAGTAAAAGTCCAACACAGTGATCTGCTCTCACGCCATGTGATGCCAGCCTAGGTCAGTGGACAACGCTTCCACTCAACTACGCGTATTCTCAAGCAATAACATCCACATCTGTATTATCAACCCAAGAATACCCGTGATCGAGAATGGAGCAGTAAGGCCCACCTCCTTCACCCATCTGCTTCCTCTTTCTCTGTAGCTCATTCTTTCCTTTTCAGCAAATATCCTTTCAGCGTTGTGCACTCCCCACAAGATTGCTGCGTGCAAGAAGGAGGAGGTCTTTGTGGACATTTCTGTTAAAAGCAGTACCTAGGAGAGGAACAAAAAGAGAGAGAGGGAGTGAAAGAAAATAAATTATATTTATCCTTGGATCACAATGCAGCCGAATTGCTTCCACATTTCACACATGCGTGGCAGTCCCATCATGGAACACATTGTCGGACTAATTGCCTTAGTGTAAGTGTTAAGGAATGGCATAATATACACCCACACAAACAGCCTGCTATGGATCCTTACCTGAAATTAGGCGAGTAAACATATCACACTGCCAACAGCACGGTCTCTTTGCTCTCAGCGGCATCAAGCAAGCATTTAGCCGGAGAGCTGAGGGAGAGGCCTGGTTCACCAATTATCAAAAAGGTGTCAGTGTGTGTTACACATGCTCAGAGAGAAGAAAAGGAGATTACCAAACAGATGTTCAGCCTTCACCTCTGTCTACCCCTGTCTTCTTTGTCTCTTCAACATTAACTTTTTCCCCCCTCAAATTTCTGACTATATTTGTCTCTTCCACTATCCTTCAACACTCTCTCCGGCTGAAAGACTCCCTGGTTCGTCTTTTCCTCCCCCTCAGCACACAGACTTCTTTCTGTCCTCTTCGGTCCATCCCACGGAGAATAAGCCTTGGCTCTTCCCTATCCACACTTGCCAATTAGAGACACAGTAGTTGTCAATCAGCAGTGAAGCAGAACATGGAGAGTTATTGGGAAGAAAAGCAGAGGTGTTAAGAAAACCAATAAGTATACAGGGAGGGGATCAGCACCATAGACAGCTCCCTTCGGACAGCTCCTGGTTCCTAGTCTTCATGCTTTTAACCTTTCCGCCTATAATATTCCCTCTCGTTGGCTTTCCGCCTCCTGTTAGCCTTGTGTTTAACCTTCTCCCCAGCTTGTGTATCTATCCAAAGCTCTAAACCATCAAAGCCAGGCACCGCGAAACCTAACACTCTCGCAAGTACAATTCCCCTCTCCTCCACCTCACACCTGCACCGCCTGTCATTGTTAAAGCTAAAAACGAGGAGATATAGACAGGGCAATCACACGAGATCCTGGCAGTCCATCTCTCTCATTACCTATATACTTCTTCCAGCAGTCCCCCAAATCCTCCACTGTCTGTGTCTGAGGCAGCGTTGATGATGGCAACTCATGTGGACATGTCTTCTGTTTTCACCACGAGCTGTGAAGAGATGTACGTAGGTGTCAGAGGGTAAAAATACATCCTTCTACTGGACTCCTTGTGATACAACACTGAAATGGACACATATCTGTTTTATGGAACCAAAAGGTGTATTTGAAGGCATGTTTCGGGAACATATGGTAGTTAAGATTGTTGGTTTGGGTGTGGTAGTGAGGTAAGGGAATCTGTAATAATTGTATGTGTTTTGAGGATAGTAGAGTATATATCTTTGCTGATCACATTTCCGTTTGTCTTCGTTCAGAGCTTGCCTGAATCAGGACATGGTCAAGTGTTAGCAATACATTTCAAATTCTGCTCATTCCTTCTGTGTGTGTTGTCATGTATGTTTTGTACAGTATGTTCCGTTATCTTGCTCTTATTTCTGACCCTAACCCTCCCCCATTAACGTGATTTCATCAATAAAATCCCACGATACAATTTCAATTACATTCTCAGTTGTTTTATATACAAATATTCAATGTTATCACTTTCAAGCCAGGTTTCCCTTCCGCACTTGCCTGGAAGTTCTGTGCCTTTGTTACACGAAACACATTTTGTATATTGAGTACATTTGAAAACTACTTAAATGAGTGGAAAACAGATTTTGGCTTTGGAACGTTGTAGATTTTAACCGTGCATCACTCCCACGTTTAACGGCCATGCTATCTTTATCACTGAGTTGTCATCATTCACTCATGGATTTTCATGCACCCAGACATTACAATGAGGGTTAAAGACATCTGGTTTACATTTATAAGAAAATCGATGTCCTGACTAGACTTGATTGAAGGCAAACTGGCTCCATCTGGGAAGCCTAATGAAAGAAAATCGGTCTGTGTTTCATATTTACGTCTGATACCTTATCAACCTTTCTGATGCACCTGACCAGGGAGAGGAGACAAAAAAAATCACAAGTGGCTGCGCCTGAGGCAAAGACAAGACAGAGCAGAGCTGGAGACAGGCAGACAGCGGAAGGAAGCTGCTGCACATTACTGCCTAATTGCTTGGAACTAAAAGGCACTGTTATGACCATGTTTGTGCTTAAGCCTGCAATACTAAATCTCCCATCATTTTTTACCTGGATGCAAAGAAAGTCTCAGTAATGGCTTTTTTGCAGCTCAAGCAGCCCAGAGGATAATGTGCCAAAACTAAACTTTGAAACTTAATAGGCAGCTTACTTTTGGTGATTGCATTTGGCCTCAAACGTATTATATTGCACAGTAGCACAGGCCAGGTCCAAGCCTTCCCCAATGTAAAACTACACATAAGCAGCAGCACCTGTCTCCTACGTGACAGGCCTGGGTATTAAGCTTTCTTTGTTTGTAAATACATCCGCTGCTCACAGTGACAGGGCCAGCTCAGAAAGGCCAGTGTTAATTGAATCTTTAACCCTTTGCTTGCAGTTAGCCCGGTGTAGAGTGTGGTTGCATGCTTTTCTTTCTCTTTTGACAGAATACAAAGGAGGCAGGCGTGCTGCTGACATGCTGTGAGTGAAACAGGCAGGTGCACTGCTCAAGTCATCTGTAGGCACCTGAGAGACCAACCAGTTCCAATGTCCATGAAACCAGAGGCAGACATATGGAGATCTCACAGGCATGCAGTGTCATGAACCCACTCAGATGTGCAACTCTTACACTTTAGGGGAATTTACTTCGAATATAAAGCAACAGTAGGCTATTTGGTAAAGTAATTCAAGCCACAGCATGGCAGCTCTGACAAATATAATACCGTTCTTTGTCGGGAAAAAAAAAGTCAAATGATATAGAACTCACCGTTGCGCCTGTTGTGAAATGCTGTCCAGTGAAGATGCTACACACGGCTCCAGCGCTAGTAGAGACAGAGCCGTGCAGGGAAACGCCCCCCTCCCCGCGATCCCTTTCTCTCCCACTCTGCTCCTGCTGCGTGTGGGGAATCACAGAACCACTCCTTGTTTTTTCCATTAGCTCCAGGGGCAGGATGGAGCGATGCAGCAGCAGCAGCAGCAGCAGCAGCGGTAGTCCGTGCAACCTCTCACCTCTCCCCCCTCTGTCTCTCCGCTTCGTCACCAGAGAGCGTGCCCCGCGGTCCTGCTGTTTTCAAGCTGTGGTGCGCGGACCCCTCACGGCCCAGCCCATTCATTCAGCGCCTTCAGAATGTGCCACGTGTAATAAAACACTATGGGTTTTTGATATATGTAGTTCTGAGGATGGCGTATAGTACAAAATGAAATAATTCAAAACACAGCCATGATTTGGATGGGTAAGGCACTGTCAGAAAGAAGATTAAAAGATAAATAAAATAAACATAATGAAAGAATAAAGCAAAGATCACAGCCAGGGCGACATTTACATCAGTTTGACTGTCTAATTTAGATGCCTGCAGGCCATAAACCTGTGCTCCCCTCTCATGTTTTCATTAAATATGTATGTTTTTGAGCTCCATAAAAACTGTTCAAAGTCAGTGGAGAGCCCAGTGTTGCCATGGTGTTTCATGGTGTAGTATAATTACAATGTGGAAAAATATAAATCAGACATTACATATTTATTAGGATAGTCCCAGTGCGGCTCTTTTGCGCTGCCTCCTCCTCGCTACACACCTTTGTAATGGGGATGGACAGGATAGTAAAGTACACTGCAACTCTGTGCAATAGCCCTGCAACAAATCACCTCCGCCGCGTCTTGGTCCCTGCTCCATAAGACTTTAATGCTATTACCATATAATATTGATTCATCTCCAAAGCAAATCTTCACGTGTCAGTTTGCTTTTTGCCTTTATAGTGTGTAATCTGCTTACAACACACCGCTAAATCACATCATAATGAACCAAACCTTTTCAAAAAGTACAATCTTAATAATAAAAAGGCTTGTTAATTGTTTTATATGCATTCCCTTCAAATTCACACGTGCTAAAACATTCATGAAGCATAATTAGAATAATAAATGTGCCATTGTTTGTGTAGCACTCTATTGTGGTGCTCATAAACGGACAGTGCACTGCTACAAAGCCTCTCAAGTTGGTCATTAGTTGGAGGTGTAATGGAAACATGGCCCTTGTATGTTTTCTAATGGGGGTTGAGAGGGAGATTCTAGTTTGTTGACACTTCTAATCTGGTCCCTTGGGGGTTCTATGTCCATTATAATTCCATATAGGGACCATAGATGGATTATTATTCTCTGAAAGCATGCTGCAAAATGCATTGGTTTTGTCATGGTGCTTTGGATGTGGATTTCATGACTGGCTCAGAAAACAGATGTGGGTTCTGTGAGTGCAGTCCACACAGTGTTAATGGGTTTATAATTGTCAGAGGCAGACCACTGAGCATAATCAGGAGACTGCAGCAAGGCGAAGACCAATATTTGTAATTTAGCCATGACAGACAGTACATTTTTATTAGCCCAGGGAGGCTGCTTTTGGTTTTGGCATGAGATAAAACACACTCTTCTCTCCTATATGGCAAATAGCTTACAGTCTGCATGTTCTGTTGATTCAAGGCCTCGTGATTTGATATTTCGACTTGTTGTTATTTTTGTAATTGGGCTTCTAATGTGTGTTTGTTTATCCTGATCGTTCTCTGTGCAGACAATAAAGACTCATCCGCCAGCTGAGGTACATTGATCCAGGCACTAAATTGGAAGGATGGGTGTCGAAAATCTATATCGTTGCTGGGAGCAATATGTCAAACAAAAATTGAAGACACATTACTCAGGGATGGTTTGATTGTCAATCTCGTCAACGATATTGCATTTTTAAAAAAGATTAATCAGTAGGCCTGTCATGATATTAAAAGTGAGGGCTGTGAAAAAAAAAACACAAAGATTGACACATACGCAAATATCACATACCATTTCCTTGTCTAGCATGTTAACATTTGGGTAATAATCTGCAAAAATTGTCCAAAAATAAGTGCAACAATATTTTATTCACACGGAAATAGATGAAGATGCTGCCCTCGTCTTATCAGCAAACTAATCAGAAATCATACTTGTAAAGAAAGAGCCCAGTGTGTCACTAGTTGACACTTTGGGTTGAAAGCTGTTTGGATGGTGAGGGTGGTCCTCAGATTTATGTCTGGAAAAATCTGATCCAAAAATGAACAATGTGAAAACTAGCTATAGAAGCAGACTGTTTTAGAGAGCGAGGAACTAATTAGATGGATTTTTACTACAGTAAGGATTTTATTTAGTTTTTTGTTTCACTAAAACACCACAACAAAGTAACAGTTTAGGAAGATCCATCTTGTCTTTTTAGGAGAATTTTAAAGTAACAGACAACTGTGAAGTGAAAACAAAATAATACAAGTATTTAAAAAGAATATAGATAATCCCAAATTGAGAATCAGGGTGTGTATCAGTGACTAGCACTTCCCTGGAGGCATTATACAAACTTTGAAAATGGCTTAATGCTGAATCCTCACATCTGGCCCTAACAATTAGATAAAGGCCGTCTGTGTTCTACTCTCATTACGTTCTGTGATGGAGTTATGTTTGGAGTGTGTTGGTCAATAAACAGCATCACAAAGTCCAAGGAACCCCCTGAGAGGTCAGGTAGGAAGTTGTGGGAAGTTTAAAGAATGTTCTCACTGAGCACTGCTTCATCAATCATCTGGGAATAAAAAGGCTATCTGCACAAACTATAAGCTCGGACAAGGAAAACACTGATCACAGATGCAGAGACGAGGCTCAGGCGCTTACTCTGGAGGAGCTGCAGAGTAATACACTACACAAATCTGGCCTTTAGTGGTGAATAGAACTACAGTGTTGAAATTACGCCGCAAGAAGCAAAGCAGGGAAAACATTCAACATGTGGAAGACGATGCTGTGGTCAGATGGTCAGAAAGTAAATCTTTTGTCTAAATCCAAAATATTATGGAGCAAAACTCACACTGCACGTCACCCCCAGAGTCAAATATGGGGGTGGTAGCATGTTATGGGGCTGCTTTTCTTCAGCAGAGGCAGGAGACAAGAACATCAGAGTGGATTGGAATGATTATGGCAATCATTTTGGAGATTATGGAACAAAATATGTTAGAAGTTGCTGGAGCTGAGAATTTCAGTGTTGACACATGCGGTATAGTCATATATGCATACCCCAGTTTATTTAATTTACATTTCATTTTTAAACAGTTCCTTTGTTGTGGTCAGTAAAACACATTCAAAATCAAATAAGGTTTGTAGTCGCATCATGACAAAATGTGAAATAGTTCAACATTTCATATTTTCACAACCGGCTGGAGTTGAATTTGTTGGTAGGTTCAAAGTTACGTCTCCAGCTTTAAAGTCACCTGAACACATCCTGAATGTGTTTCTTCTCCTTGGATCCAATCAAACCTCCTGATTCACCCTCAAAACAGCAGCCACTATCTTCTCCTCTCAGCTGTCAAGATTCTTGCATAATTGTGCAGCTGCCAGGTCTCTCCCTTACTATGACATGACATTATTATAACATTCATTTAGGCAATCCTCCTCTTCTCTGTGCATTATGAAGCGGATTACTCCTGTCTATAGGCCATTGTGATTTAAGTCAAAATCCATTAGAATAAACTATTACATTGAGTGTTTTTGCTGGTGATTCACGAACTGACTGAAGTGGAGTGTAGTCAGTTGTTTTATAGGGGGGAAAAGGGTGAGGTGGTAGAGGGGTTGAGAGGGCGGTGTGGCAGTCAGTCAGGGTGTGTGTGTGTGTGTGTGTGTCTGTCTGTGTGTATATGTCTGTGCATGTGTGTGTGTATATGTCAGTGTTAACAAGAGAGACAAATAGGACATAGAAAACAAGAGAGAGGAGGAGAGAGAGGCAGAGAAGCAGGTGCATCACTAATGGTTTTTTAAAAAGGTTACAGCGTAGAGCTCTTCTTTTCTAATGGGGCTTCGGCTGCGCTTGAGAGGCAATTTCCGGAAAAGATAATGTTGTTGAGAAAGTGCACGGAGTCCTCTGTTTGAGTGCGCATGAGTCAGTGCGGTCTGTGCGTGTCTTGTCATTAACAAGACTGACAAACTCTGAAAAAGCACCACAGAGACAGGGCGCGGTAAGGACCAATTAGAAGAGAGAGAGAGAAGGGGAAGAGAGGATGAGGCTAATAAAGTGCAATATTAGAGGCTATTGTAAGTTATTGTTTTGAATATTTGACGTACTGAAACGGAATCGTGGAGTAAAGCAGGCTCCCATCGTTGCGTGGTTACTGCTGCCATCTTGCGGTCACTGTAGCGCACTGCAAAAGGCAAGTTTTCGTGGTTGTTCATGTTCTAAAGCCCCACCTAGTGATTTAAAGCTGGGGTATCTAATTTTCATGCCATAAAGAAAAACGGAAATATGTAAATCCATCAAACTGGATTTTTCAGAGAGAACAGAAAGAACCGCCCTATGAGAGTAAAATAGTGAATGCAAAAGATATTATTATTATTATTTTTTATTTTTTTTCTAATGTTATCATAAGACAGCGACAGATCGTTGTGGTCTCATTTGTGCACAAAATGTTACTTTTACAAGACTCTTTCTGTCTGGACAACATATTTTATGATGTGTTTTTAATGGAAACAAGACAGAATACAAGTGTGTTTTGTTTGTTTTTATTTTCAATTTGACAGTCTTATGACACTGAACGTCCACGTTCATGGTGAGTTTTCTTATACACCTGACTTCTTGTACAGAGCCTGGAGCAGTAAGTAGTTATTAATATTGCTCTTGTGTGCTATAATCTTCCACAGTTTGGAATTAAACTGATTTATTTCAATGGAGGTATCTATGTTTTGCCTTCTAGCACCAAATCCAAAGTTATAAGGGGTAACTTAAAAATAGACCTATACCCACCTAAAATACACGCATCAACTGAAATATTTTTCTGATCTATATTACATTACAGGGTAGCCTCTAAAACTGCTGTATGGTATAGTGTCCACTGTGGGGCAGCACTGGCTTTTCCAAATGGTGTTTATAACTTAATAGTTTAGGTTGGCATTGTACACGGGGATGTAGAAGAAGAGGGTTAGGGTTAGGGTCATTATGGATCATGGATACATTTTAATAGGCCTACAGTGTTTAAAGACTAGTTGACAACAAAAACAAGTGAGCAGAAAAAAAGGTTAATTCTTATTTATTTTGCCAAGTAAATACAAAACCGATATGTAACCAGGAAAATAACAATATTGGTAAATTGAAGATAATCGCTGAGCTGTAATGAACACGCGCTGCTATAACAGAGTCCTCAGAGTCACACAATCACCAGTGTGTAATTATAGCAGCTACTTTTGACAGTTGAACTAACGAAACAGATTGGTCAATTAACAGTTACGCTGCCATACTGTGAACTCATCATTACAAACACACAACTCTCCATAAGTGCACACAGTCAAACTCACACACAAAATCATAGTGACAGCTTCACATAGTCTTCTTTCTGTTGTAAAGCCTCTGTGCTGTCTCCTCTACCCTGCTCTCCATTACGCTGTTAACTCCTTATGACGACCATAAAACCCATCCTGGTGTAGCTTTGTGCATTTCATGGTCAAGACTCATTTAAGTGTGGAAATACTTTGTAAATAAACCTATAAAATGTACACTATAACACTACTATACAAAGATCGAAGGTCCAACCTCCTAAAACTGAAAGAATTATGAGAGGCTAGATACGGCTATAGCAATTTATAGAAAAAGGCATATTCTATGGAACACTGCTGCAAATGAGTAACTTCATTTGGATAAAAGTAAAAATGCTAAGTTTATATATAAAATGCATCCTAGAACTTCCAGTAAACCACACTTAGGACAGAAAGATAAATTAACTGTGTTTACTTCACAAAGTGGACATGGACAAAGACATCGAGAATATCTGAGATTAAAGTTTGTTTAGTTGATAAAAACCTGGTGCATTTCACGCGAGTGAAGAATCAACCGGTACATCCGACTCTCTCATATTTATATCTAATAACTATTTTAATCCGTTAAAAAGTAGATTTGATCCAGATCTCAAATAACAAACAGGACTGCATTTTGCTGCAATCTCTTGTTCAACTGTGCTTTAATCTTGCAAAGTGCTTTCCCTCTTTGAAAGAGTCCTTTTGCTCGTTGTGAGAAGATACAGATAAACAGTCCCAAAAGCTTCACTGATTCCTGCTTTGATGAAACACAAGTCAGTAGTTGCACTGGATTCAACATCATATGGTCCTGAGTTACAAAGTCTTTTGATGACGAGCCACAAGTGATTAAGAACTCAGCAGCTTCGTTGAGATGAAATTCAGTGTTTTTGTCACCAGCTTTAGGAACAGCTGATTAGTAGAAAAGAACTAGAAAGAGACACAGTATTGCTTCATAACTTCGACTTGGACGAGCCTCCACCGGGTCACCCAAAGTAATCTCTGCTCCGGGCGATGCGGTTCTGAAAAAGTGGCGAAGATTTGCCTCTTTCATCTCGGGATAAATTCTCACACCTGAGTGGACTTGACTCGCCTCAGAGGGTGCCGTCCTTCAGGGTGGGCAGGGCATGGAGCGGGGCACTCCGTAGGCAGGTCTAGACTGCGCTGGTGAGGCAACGTCTTGAGGGAAGCAGAACGTCGGGTGGGGCGGGGCTCGGGGTTGGCTGAGGGTCATGTGATCTCAGAATACGGTAACCCTGGAGCCTACGAGAGAGAAACATCATCAGCCAAAATACTTCCACATTGTCCAAACATATGGGGACGAAATGGGCAACACATGACAACAACAACAACAACAAGCAAAAAACAGGGGTAGAATATACAGACAATAAGTTTACCTAATGGTACAGTCTATGTAGTCTGTCCAGTTTTTCATATGGCATCCCTCCCCTTACCTGGAGGCCACTTAACTTTTCGAGTGGACTCTCCACACGGGGCAGACTGAGTAAGGGTATCCCAGTGGGGGGCTCTGGCCGCTGTGGAGCTTGTGTGGTTTGTGACGCAGTCTGGGTCTGCTTAAAGTAGTTGATCACACATGACACCTGATGGACAGAAAAACATGCTCAGTTTAGGAAGAACCAAAACTAATCATTGGCGTTTGCTTGATTTCATTTACCAAAAACGCTGCGATGGCCCCTCCGGTAATAAACCCAGCCAAGATGTCATTCCAGTGATTTCTATGTTCAGTGACCCGTACGACGCCCACGAGAACAGCCAGCGATAGTAGCACCAAACACAGTGTAGGCTTTGACAGACGGGTTCCCTTAGTCCGAAACGCCAGGGTCACATACATCTGCAAGCACAGCCAATTGTCGATATGTTAAAAAAGTTACACATATAGACTGCAGAAGTAATGGTCTAGTGCTGATGCCACCGTATTGTTTGATTATTGTGGAGGAGCTAGTCTGGAGCCATAAGAAGTAATAGTAACGGCTAAGCAACCAAGGAGCCAATCAGGATTAGGGCTGGGTCGCTCTGGTTTGCAAACTCAAGCCAAACTCAGGAACAGAAGGCATCTGATTGGTCCGTTGTTAGGGCTCATCACTGAATTTACAAAGGCAATATCAAAATAAAAACACCAGGGTCATACAGAGCGCTACTCCACTGATTGCAAAGTCCAAAATAGTAATGGTAAATCAATGGGAGGCAAAAGTTGGAGCAAAACTTTCGTAAAAGGCTTCATGGAGCGAAAGGCAGGGTTTGTCCATCTATACTCAATCTATGGTTAGAACAGAGTTGTATTTGCACACTAGCTTACCACTGTGTAAATGGCAGAGTAGAAGCTGAGAGCGGCATCTTTGGAGGGGAAGGACTTGCGTGCAGATGCCACTAGGTAGGGGTTGCCAGTGCACGCCCGCCGCTCAGTGATATACTGCAAAGGGGACTGGCAACCCAGAGCGGTGTAGTTTGGCCTGCAGGTGGTCAGGAAGTGCGGTGTCTGGTTTCCTGTCACCACCTGACCGGCATTTGCGAAGATGGTGGTGGTGAAAAGGCCAAAGGAGTACACACCTGAAGAAGAAGTGAAAGTGTGTTGCTGAAAAAATATATTCATTTATGATTTAACATTAACATTGTTTTTTACTACGAAAAAACGGTTAGTTTCTATATAGATAAGAAAATACTGAAGTTCAAGTTAATATGTTGTTGTTTTTGTGTGATGTTTTCTTATCTGGACCTCGTGTCTGTAATAAAGCTTAATGATAAGAATTAAAAGGCTTTAAAGAATGGGCAGTCAAAACTTAAAAATACATGTTTTGAGAAATACATGCTAAAGGATAGTGGCTTTTCTTCAATCAGGGATATTGACTATTATAATATTATATAATGTTATAATATTATGATTTAATATCTAGATTATCGAGTTAACAAAATGACCCAATGTCAGATCAAAATCATTGGTACTTCCCATGACAATTATTTTCTGGTTTAATTACTGGTTATTTGCATCTTATGGGTAGAGTGATGAAATGCTGAAGATGGAAACTGACCTAGAAAACGCACTATTCGCCGAAGAAGAGGGTTGAAATAACAGCAGTCAGCGGTTACAATGGTCTTCTCCTGGGCCCCGTCGGATTTGACAAAGAAACTGGTCACCTCCCCAATCAGGATCTGTGATTAAGGAAAGAGAATATTATTGTATGTATAGCCTCCTAGAAACCCGCTTTCTCACTCAATGATGTGAGTCATGTTGCAATAAGTCTGTACCCCTGCCCAGTCCTGCCCCGTCACAAAAACATGCTCTTGTGCCTTATCAGGCTGTAGAGCATTTTAACAGCCCTTTTA
>JAPMNZ010909909.1:0-12708 GCA_029875035.1 Pomatoschistus microps
CTACCCTTACCTCTCTTCTCTCTGACTGTTGCACCGAGCCAAAGCAATTTCCAACTCTGTAACTTCCTGTTGCTTATGTGGCAATAAAAATGATTCTGATTCTGATAGAAACAGGTCTGTAACAATTAATCATAATCAGTATTTTGATACCGATATTCCGTGACCTGGATATGTCCTCATTGACCCAAACAGCTTTAGTAACGCTGGGCTGAAGGCGTGGAAAGAGAAAGATAAAATAAAAATGAAGGAGATGAAAACAAAAAGGCCGTTCGCTGCTCAGTCTGTGTAATGTTGAAAATGTTTCTTCTACGGGAAGAATAACACTGGTTTTGTGGAGAGCTGGAGTTGGCCAAGCCCAGTCCAAACTTTCTGATGCTGCCTCCGTGTGCTATAAAAAAAATATGAAAAACCAAGTGGGAAATTTGACTTCAGTAAAAATTAAAGTCAGAAATGGCTTGAATTTGACCAAATATATCTTGTTTTAAACTGTCTAAAGATAAGATTTGTTAGTGAAACCAGTTTGTCTTATTCTAGCGTCCAGCAGATTCCCCTCATTCCGTCTGAAAAAGGACTTGATACCAATACGTACTGTACTCGAGTATCTTTACATTTTTACTCCCTATTTTTTAACCCAAATATTTGCAATTTCTACTGCTTGCATTTTAAAAGTATGCATTATTGTTATTATAAAAGAAAATGGCTCAGTTACTATGATTGAGCAAAAGTGCATTTTAGTTTTTTGCTTAAGTACGTAGAAACTAAAGTAAGAGAGTAGTTATAATGTTACCAGAGTTGATATTTTCGTGTTCATAACTCAAGAGTCGCACTTTTGCCATTTCTGATGTGGACTAAAACTCACTTAATCTGGTTTTAAGGCAGTCAAAATGTAAACAAATCATTAGAAAAGCGTATGTTCTACTTTTTTCACTGGGGAATAATGTTGATGCTTCTATTGCTTTTCCTCACAGCAGCATCAGAACAAAAAAGTGAACCTCCTTTTTAACTGCTACATGTATTCTCCATTTACAAATCGAACGCTTCTCTATCACCACATAATGTTACTGGAGAAAAATGCTTGTTCGCTGTTGATTTGTTCTTGTAAGCAAAAATATTGGCTCCAGTCTGCACGTATACAGCGAAGGCCATTTCTTTCACATATATTCCTCGTCTATTGTGTGTATTTGTAAATCGCCACGACCGCAAAAACGCATTGTATATTGGAAGTGTTAATTCCTCCCAGATTTTGCACACAAAGGCAGCATTCTCCTGTTACAACATGATTAAAAAGAACAAAAAAAACAGACAGAGAGACTAGTTTCTGATCCGCAACACTGGACAAATGACTTTTGACTTTCAGCTTGCACAAACATGATTCTATAGTTACTTCTGTTATTAATATGACGTGATTTTTTCTCTCTGCAGTGTCATTTTGAGCTTTCTCCTGTCCAGGCAACATTGGGATATGCCACAGACTGTCCACCAGGGGGAGACAAACGCTTCTGTAAAACGTACGAGGGACAATAGGAGGGGCCTCGCTGCCTCAGGACGCGCACACACACAACACCCTTCTTCATTGGAGTTGTCTTAAAAGCATAGAAAATTAAATAAAAAAAAGAATAACCTCATTCATCCACACAAACGCGCACGCTCGCACAAATATAAGTACACAGCCAGTCTTTCGAGGCAGTAAACGTTAAAGTGATGAGTTAAGGGGTGGACTTTGGCTGCTTCGGAGTTCAAACAAAATACCTCCTTCTCCTCTTCAGTAACCGTGGTGGCATTCAATTTCGTTGTATGTGTTTTTTTATAGTTCCTTTAGCGGGCTGATGTCAAGACAGATACAACGAAGAATGTAATTTCCTCTTAGGCCATCCTTACCATCTCTCATTCAGTATTTTTCACATTCAAAAACATGAAATGCCAAAGAAAAGTAATGTTCGAGGACCGCCCTGTCTCAAAAGGAGGTATTTTCTGTGAATTCGGACGCAGCCGTTGCTATGTCCAAGGAAGCCATGAGTGCAGAAACAAACTGCCTCTGATATTTCTCCGAGTTTAAAATCTCTTTTAAAACCAAAATGGACTATCCGAATGTCTCCGAGCTCTGGAGTCTTTGCACGTTTTTCCGAGGAAGCTTTCGATCGCGCTCCGTTGATCTGCGGCAGAGGTAGTACCATCCAGTCTTCCAGTCCACACACTTCCTCCATCTTTTTCCCAATCAAAATGTTGTTTTTTTCCCCCCCCTCAAGCCCAATCGTGTCAAACGTGTCCCCATGGGCCGCGGTCGGTTTGGCGGGAGAGAGCCGGGTGGGCGTGGTCAGAAGACTTCGGGCAGTGTGACGTTCCGCAGGAGCCACTGTTGGGAGCGCGAGTGCGAACAGTCTCTGACGCTGGGCACTTGGCTGTCCTCCTCGCTGGCCTTGTCCAGACACTGGTTACTGTTCACGTGCACCAGCGTTAACTTCTGCAGGGCGGAGAAAGAAAGAGAGAAAGAGAAATACAGTTATATTCGAGTCTGGTTTTGGTTTGACTTGTTGAATTTCCTGTTTGTCTTTTTCAGCACGCCCAAAAATGTGATGAAACGGGCTGTAACTGTCTAAGGTCGAAGACATAACCTGCTTCTGTCTGCTCTATATGATAATTCTACAATCGGAATATACTCAGGATTCCCTAATATCAAAAAGAACTAAACATTGATGTAAATATTACGTTTTTCTTTCATTTGGACCATCACATCTTTTTAGCTGAGAGAGCCAAAACTGTCATACTTTAAAATGTATTTCAGCGGGAGTCATAGACGGTTTTATCTTTGAATATCAAAAAGACACATATGGAGTGTAGTATTTGTCTCAGCATGTTTCCTTTTGTTTATATAAATTTTCATACTGAATAAATCAAATACATAGAACATTCTTACTATTAATTCCTACTAAAATGTGAGAGCTAGACACAATCATCAAAAGAGCCACAGGTTCTTTTGATGAACAACTTCATAAAGGAAAGAGCAGCATGCGCCAAATCCTCCACACAGGAGCGTCATCTCTTGTTACACGCCGTCATTCTGCCAAGTCTCGTCTCCTTGCGTGACTTGTGTGTAGTTTCAACCCCTCCTTCACCGGTCCCACATGTAAGCAGCAGAATATACCACAGTTTGATTTGATTGCCGTCTAAATTAGCGCTATAACTATTGTTTCTATTTCATCACTCCTGACCGCCAGAGGGCAGTGCATAGCTTCGTTTCACATTGAACACACCTCAGCAAAAAGACTAGGTGGTGAGGCTTGTTAAATGACGAGTCCTTCTGACACGCCAACACATGTCTCTTAGTGTGTACGGATTATCAGACCCAGAAGTTTACGGACAAAAAAACATACCATTTTGGGAAATGGGAATGAGGCTAGTAAATACTGTGGATTGGTACAGCATCTCGTTCTTGTTTTAAATTATGTAAGAAACAAAAGGTACTAATAAGATCACAAGTCAAGTTCGCTAACAGCAGATTTGTTTCCTTTCAGACAAATTCAACTGTTTACTCACAGAGTAGTAAAATAAAGGCAATTTGTTGCATTAAGAGCAGTGAGTGTAAGACCAGAAAGAGCCACAGCGATTTTGGCTGTTAGAGCTGTTAGAACATACATGCAAGGACAAGTACAAATTTGAATATGTAAATACTAAGGAGAAAAGACCATTTTGCATGAATAAATCTAACAAATGTAGTCCTATCATCTTACATCCTGGTTTAGCACTGATGAGTTTGCTCCTTGTGTTCAAAACAGCCTCAAAGCGCTCTATGAGCACGTGCGTTGACATGGTTGGGATCTGACTCCTCGTCGGTGGGGGTGTGCCCGGAAAAATAATTATCCACAGAATTCTTACGACCCATTCTTTCCTCTCGAAAACAGCTTCTTGGCCTGGTCCAAAAGTTGGCTCGTGGCCCGACGCTACATTCTAGATGAATGGACCAGCCTAGTTTAGCCGCGATGGACTTTTGAAGGCACTCGCTAAATGAATGGGGAAAGTGAACGCATTTGGAATCTGCCCATGTCTGTAGCACATACATTTAAACAGAGGAAATAGGCGTCACTACGTTCGTTAATATTTACAGTCTATGTTTCAAACTTTGGATTATGTCTGTGGTCAGTCAAGGACCCCTAAACATGTGTGCACAAAATCTACCCACAAGCCCCACTGAATCCCAAATCACTTGTTATTTGATCTTGATTCAATTGAATGATTGAGCTTATCTAAAAAAATAAGTGCTCAAATACCATGAAAAGATAATTTTACCTTGAAAATAATTGACCCCCATGCGGAGTCCTGCCACCCACTTTGAGAAACACTGTGGTTCTGGCTATAATTGTGTAATGAAGATCAATAAAGGTGTTTACTGTAGCTACACAGTTTCTGAAGATTGTAATTGTGCGACATCACACTCTGGTCTCTGCAGCACAGTATACAGTCTGTTTCCTGGTCTGAATTCCTGACAATTTTTATGACATGTGGGGTAAGGCCTTTCAGCACGGAGCATTATGTGGATGTGGTTTTGCAATGTCTCAACAACATTTCACCCTAAATTATGAGTCGTTTAAATCGAATCCTCGTCAAATATGTGTTTACGCCCAGAGCAGAATGCTTGTTTGTCACATTTGTCTGCATCTCTCGGTGGGGGACATGCGCAGGACGTGTTGGGGCAGAATTTTGGCATTTTTGTCTTGGTTAATCCTCGCTGACTTTAGCCTGACCTTTTTGAACATTTGAAGAAGTCTGCAAAGAACGAGGTTATGTATTTGACCGCAAAAAATAAGGGGAAGTTCTGATATAGTAACAAGTCACTAAAAAGGAGTGACTATGTCTGACTGGTGGTTATTTAGATTTGGAACCTTTTTGACAGATACATAAGTATACTACAGTATAATCTAAATGAACTATATTATAATAATACATATGTTTGAAATGCCCCGTCCCCATTGACATAACCATATATGAAGATAAACATCCAGAATGACAACACAATCCTGATGGTGCTGAACACTAACATTAATTGCAGGAGATAGACCTTGGCAGCATTTTCTTTGGGGAAAAGATTAAGATTAAGATTAAGATTAAGAGATCCTTTATTCGTCCCACAATGGGGAAATTTCAGTGTTGCATCACAAGTTACAGAACAGAAGGAATGAGGAGCACACGGCACAAGATGAACAAATAATAATTCTATACTAAAATAAGATAAGATAAATGTATTGATCTCACAAAGGAGAAATGTACATGTCACATTTGGCACAGATAGTATCACTCAGGTTATGCAAAAAGACAGGAAGTGTGCAAAGGTATAAAAGGTTAAAATATACTACCAGTCCTATAAAATCTCTAACCCTAGCATAAAAAAGAGGCAGTAAAGTAATCTCTCTCTTTAGCATAATATGGAAAGAAGTCTGAAGTCTTTAGTATGATGAAGAAGCAAGACTTAAGTACAAAAACCCCTGACTTAGCATAATCAGGAGCAAGCCCAGCACATCATATGGTAAAAAAGGAGAGGGTCACTCACCACGGGGTCGTAGTCCCACAGCTGGTTTCCCTTCAGGTGATGGCACTTGAGCATCATGACCGGTCCGTTTAGTTTGGACACGTCCAGACACAGGTCATCTGTTCGGATCTCTTTATTTGCAGTGTAAGAAAACACCTGGACGCAAACAGGGATGTAGTGTTGTTATTAGTGCTAAAAAAATACTGAGTCAGCACTAGTACAGAAATAGTATGCATAATGTTTGTTTTAGCTATTGAAATCTATAATAAGAATATGTACCTTGTCATTGTGAATAGTAACTTCTGTTTGTAACTCCCTATGCTACCATTAGAGGGAGCAGTTGAATTTTCGTTTTTTTTTTTTTACAAATTCAAATAATACCGACTGCAAACACGTCAAAAAACATTGTTTCTTCTGAAAGGACCAAAACTAATTTATGATCAATACCTTTGCTTTAAAAGGTAGAAACCGCTCTGAGTGTGATGTCATAGTGGTCCAATGACATCATACTATTACAGAACCGAGACTGGAGCTTTTAGACCGAAGGGGCGGAGTTACAGGTTTGGGTCGGAAGTTCCTGATATTAGTGTGGTTGGATCTGTTTTTGGTGATTTTTGGGTTGGTTTGTGGTTTTCAAGATTTCTATAATTTCTCCAATTACAAATCCATGATATATACAATGATTCTAAACAGCTTACTAACATGTGCGTTTCACAAACAATAAGATTCATCACATTCATTGCCTCATCAAGACTGAATAAAAAATACAATACAAACATGTTTCAATTTGAAGTATCGTCTGTAGCTGTACTAAAAACAGTTTCTTGACCCTGAGCGATGGAGGCCTGTGTGCCAGTGACATGACAAACTAATCTTTTTCTAATGTAATTATTATATGCACAAGAAATCAATAACAGTGTCCTTGAATATTCTCCACCTCACATCTTGAGTTGAGAATACGTTATTAATCCACAAGGGAAATTATTCGGTCAGCGCAGCTCCAAAAATACATGTACAAAGCAGAACAGCGCTCCTTCACACGTCCATAATGAAATGAAATGAAACAATATCAAATCCTTATGTAATGAAGAAAGTGGAAGTTTTCCCAAATCCAACCTCTTTTTGGTGTTTTTCGTAAACACAGTAAAAGTATAGTTGTCAGTCTGTGATTGGGGGAACAGCCCAGAGGAACCATATTGTTATCATTTATTTATATATTTATTTGAATTTAGGACAGTGCATATTAATCAATGAGTCGGCAAACAGCGCCAACATTAATCGGTTCATTATGTGTAATCTCGCTGCTCAATCGTATATATTTTATCAATGGAATAATTTGATTTGGCTACTTTTCTGTCTCACTCCAACCCTCCACCACACGTCCAAACACAGCTGTGTCGGGAGCTACATTATCTCTGTTTAAAATGCACATAATCCTCCTGAGTGTACTCTACGCCGCGGTCGGCTGCCCGGGCTTTATTGCTTTTAGATTCTTCAACGGATTTTTTTTTTGCCCAAATGATGTGCTCATAAGTTGGATATGTTGTTTATTTTCTGTGATTTTCAAAACACTTACAGTAAATCTTGTGTTTGTGCCAACAGAAAGAGCTTTGTAATAAGTAACAGTTCGTGAACACATCAGACCACAGCTTGCCGTCTCTATCTTATTAGAAAACATGTGATCTTTTGCATACTGAGAGCTGATTGGCTAACTGAGAGTGGTCCTCCATGTTTCAAAAATACATGCATTTAAGAGCTAGTGACAGAACCAAACTGCAAACGCAAAAAAAAAGAGAAAGACGCCCTCACTCACCGAATAATCAAAAAACACTCAAAAATAGCTACTTATGAGGCTCTTTCTTACAGACACACAAACGATAACATGTTTATAATAAGACAGCACACGGTGGTCTGATCTGTTCAGAAAATGTGACTATTTTGGTTGTTTGATGCATTTACCCCTTACCCATGCTGAATTTAGATGATTTTGACCCTTTTAGATCATAATTGTGAGTGTTTTCCTTCTACTTTTTATCACTGGGGCGCGTCATTTTGACCCAAGTAGAGCACAAGGGTAAAATTATTTAGTAGTTTGTGGTTTAATTGTGGTTTTCAATTTAATTTTGGTGGTTGTCTAATGTGATGATTTGTGCGTTGTGTGGTGTGCAGTGTGAAGTGCTTTGTGTTGCCTTGTGTAGGACAAGCACTCGATAATAAAATAAAGATTGATTGATTGGATTATATTTTAACTATTTATTTATCTTACATGTTTTCTAAATACATGGTTCAGACTTGTGTATGTAAATCTGTTACTGACTTTGGAAATGTGTTTTATAAATGGTGCCATATAAAAAGTTGATTGGATTGCGATAAACAAAGTGTATTTTATATATTTAAAAAAAACGTTAATAATAAACTCTGTCATTATTTATCTGTATTTTGGAAAGTACCTGGTTGCCCCCCATTCCGTGACAATTGAAGATGCCCACTTTCTCATTCTCTTTGCGGGCCATGTTGTCGAGGCACTGGTTTGTCTCCACGTTACGGATCTGCGCAGAACAAAACGCAGGTAAAAATAGATCTGAGAAATCCAAACAGACCCCTGAAAGCTTTTCCGTTTGAAGTCGTAAATCTCCGGTGTGTAGTGTGAGCGATGTTTGTACCTCTCCCAGGGAATAGTAGTGTCGGGGGATCTGCGAGTCCGGATACACGTTCTCCAAGTACCAGCTGAAGGGCTTACACTGGAGCTTCTGTCTCAGGGAGCTGCGAGACGTGATGTCACCGTAGTCCACTTTGGTCACACCTGGACATATGAACAACGTGAGTGATTCTGGCCAAACAAACCAGGAACAAACCGGTATCCATGAGTGTGACTCAGCGTTACATTACTGTGTACACTGTAGACCATGAATGTATGAGATTAAACTCAGGAGAAGCTTAAGGACTGCAAAGGACCAAACATGGCTTCCTGGTCATTTCAGTGAATGATTTTGTAGAAAATGTATGTATTGAAAAAAAATATTATGTAATACTGTATAATAATGAAATACTATGTAATATTTAATACAAATCTTAATCTCAATCAGAAAGTTGTAATTCACTATGATAGAATATTGTCTGAAGATTGATAGTATTGAGATAATTCCTCATGTTGAACATCCCTTTAAGATTTTAGGCAAAGGACCGTCTGTTTAACTGTTTACCTATGCCTCTGCACTCAGCTTTCAGCTAATGCAGAAACTCTCCTCCTCCCACCAACTCAAGTCAGCTCTTTACTTCAGCTTCCACCACAATATCCACAAGTCATAAACATCCTCTTAACCTTATTCTCTTGAAGCAATATTGTCAGCATTTGAGTAAATAAGCAAGTAAGAAATCTTTATTTATATACCGCCTTTCACAGACCAGAGTCACAGAGATGGGAGCAGGGTCGCCAGTACAGCAGGCGCATGTCAGACCTATTGTACATGTTTTTAGTGGTAGGGGAAAACGGAGAACCCGGAGGAAACCTACGCAGACACGGGGAGAACATGCAAACTCCACTCAGAAGAGGTCAGATCAAATACATTTATATTTATACAGACCAAATTCACAACAGTAATCCCAAAGTCTTCATCAAATATTTAATTTGCTAACAGGCATTGATTAAACGAGACACAGAACATCCAGGGTTAATAGAAAATAACAAGCAAATACACAATCCTTTTTCTTAAGCTATTTCTCAAAAAACAACTACTCTAATGCGGACCATGTGCGCAGAAGACAGATGCCACACCAGCAGGTGGACCAGAGCAAAAGTGCATACTCTAAACATGTTGAGTTAGGGTGTTCATATTTGCAGACAGCGTTGTGTTTACTGGAGTGTCACAGTGACTGCTTGCTGTTGTCAGAGTGGGGGCGACTGATAAATGCCTTGTAGCGTGAAATGACTGTGCACCCCCCGCTGCGCGCCATCGCTCTCTACTTCATATCTGTCGCACACTTAATGGATAGATCACTTTAACACACATTAACCTGCAAATGCTGTGGGCACTTTGCTGCACTTTAAAACATTCACATACACAAACGACACGGGTGATTTAAGGCTAAGACGGCAAACGGTCCATGTGTCATTTTGGTTTTAACCCAGACTTTTGCAGAGTTATATACTGCCATGCTTTGGTTTCGCTCACAGGCTGCACATGAGGAATGGGAATGTGATCCGTGTGAAGTCCTGCTCACACTATTCTCTAGCCAAAGCTGAATTGAGAGATAAAAGTCATCAGATTGATACATTGTTGTAGTTCATATCTGGATTTGCAAAGATATCAATATAAAAACACTCCGGGTTCTTATAGAACATGTGCGGGCTAGACCATTTGAACTGATTTTCGATTATCTATCTATTTATTTATTGTATTATTATGATACATTTGCAGTTATGTTTTTCTTCTCACTCCACACAGTGATGGGAGCAGGATTGTTTTAAGTGGTAGGGGAAACCGGAGCACCCCAGAATAACTACGCAGACAGGTTGAACATGAAAACTCCACACAGAAAGGCCCCATGGAAAAAAGTGAGTCTTTCGTTTACTCTTGAATGAGCTCGGACTCCATTTACAAGGAGCATAATATGAGTGGAAATGAGGAAAGGGCATTACAATGATCTAATCAACTGTGACAAATACATGTGACCATTTCTCACTACCAAAGATGCTGAAATACTGGGTACATGTTTTTTTTTAAAGGATTTAAAGCAGAAGCCCAGGAGAGAGAAAAAGATCAGTACTTCCCTATTCGACTTCAGCTCTGCTATTGTATATATATGTTTTTGAATCTCTTTTGTTGTTGCCTCTGTGATGAAATACCCACTCACCAGGAGATATGATATAGAAGAAGTTTTTGAAGTCGTCCATCCAGACTTCTGCCAGACGCCTGTTGTTTTTGTTGATAATTTGGCCCGTTCCTCCTGGAAAAGTGTACGGTGTGGCTTTTCTGAAGACGTGTCCCACATGGGAGCACGTGACGATCTCCAGTGTCCCTCCGCACTGCCAAATCTACAACAGAGAACAAAGATTGGCTAAATTCACACATTATCTAACCGTCTGTTCATCTTAGAGCTCCGGAAAGGGGACAATAGCACATGGGGTTTACAGCAATCACATCAACTGTCGACCAATGGAGGATTTCAGATGCAAAATAAAACATCTAAAGCCAATTCAAAATGAGTTTGAGACAAGAAAGTAATAGATATGGCTCAGAAATATTATACAAGTTGTTTTTTTTTTTGCTCTAATGCCAACTTGTGCTAATAGCGATTAAGATTAATTCATTGTAGAACAAGCTTCAAAACAAGTGATGTGAATGTTAGCATAGAGCAGGGGTCCTTTAGCCAAGGAGCCACCACTAGCTTGCCTCCCCTGCCAGGTCGCTCCTCAAAGGATTCAAGAATGTACACAGGATTGTGCTGTTGTGGCTTTTCATTCACTTCAATTAATTTATTTATAGCACTAAATCCCAACAGTCGTCCCAGAGGACTTTACAAATGTGTTGATTCACCAATAACAGATCAGGGAATCCAGTTCCGAACAGAGGAAATGCAATAATAACAAACACTTAAGAGCCATTGGTCCATGGGGAGCAGGATGACCATTGTCCGGATCATCACTGTCCTTAGACCGTCATGAATCAGCAAGGAATAAATGTATTCTTCTGACTTTAAATAACTGCAACTGTCATGTTATACTAACAGGGCATGAGGAGCACACTGTAAAAAAAAAAAAAGGCAACAAGATATAACAAAATCTGCGAAACAGCAAGGCCGTGAAAGTGAACCTTGTTATAGGGCGGGCCCACTGTACTAGACTATACTATAAATGTTGTGCTTATGCAGAGGTTTACAGTATAATGATGTTGTGCATTATTAGCCAAACAAATAGACTGATTTTGTATTGATTACTGATGAAAGTATCTCTGTGCCATTTCTGACATTTTTTTTAGACTTTGGGAGCTGAAAGATACAAAGGTCCTTGTTCCTAAACTTATTTGGAGGCACTATTTTTGTTTTAATCTCTGAACACAATGTTGTAGCCTGGCAATATGTTTGAACAGTTTGAAAACAAAGTATTGGATAAAACAGCTCCAGGTCTTTTCGAGGAGGGAACATTGTTGTATGATTAAACAGATTCTAAGGAAATCTGTCCTATGAGTACAGTCTACAGACTACAAAGTTTCGAAAAAAGTATTAAAAACAGTAAATCCCAAATGATTCACCAGGAGGCGCTCGGGTACCACAGTTTGAGAAACACAGGCACATGGAATCAGATTGGCTGTGTGTATTGATCATTGAAGCCTGTGGGGAGATAATTGTCGCTGTTGTGACAGTCTGGCAGAGTTTGAGTGAGCTTCAGTGAGGCTGACATGTGACAAAGCATTAGTCACGCTGCCGCTTTAGTCAGAGAAAGGCAAACTCTCCGGTGTGTGTTGCTGTTTTTAAAGAAATGAAAGAAGAGGCGAGAGAGGAAGAGAGATGGGGAGAGATTATGGGAACAAGCTCCCAGTTTATAGTCAACACGCAGAGTACTTTGCAGTCTTCAGAGGAGATGGATGGATTTAGTTTTTAAATGTTTACAATCACTATGAAACCCACTGTGTTTACGGGGTGAATGGTCAGGTAATGGGATTCAACTATCAACTACCGGACATTTCTGGGTCTTAAAACTCACTTTTTCTAATTGGCTTTTAACTGATTTTGTATTGTTGATTCTTTGCTGTAATTAGTGTGTTTTTTCGCCATTACTTTGTATTTTCTAATTGTAATTTTTTTAAAATATATTTTTATGTACAGCACTTTGGTTAACCTTGTTGTTTTTATTAGCACTTTATAAATAAACTGGACTGGACTGGACTGGACTAGTTTAAAATAAGCCTGGAAATACCCATGCGGCTGTGTGCGCTCAAATCATGCATGGAAACCCTGGCCGAAAATGATGCATGGATTTGGGAACCAATCACAGAACGGGGAGGGATTCTGATGACGGACAATTTTACAGACAGAAGCTTGTATTTTGTTTATAGATCTAGCAGATAGCAGCAAATATGAAGCTATAGTCTCTCATGATTAAAGCTGCACTAACTCACTTTATTTTCGTATTCATTACGAAAATGCAATCCATATCCATGCAGTGCTTTGGCATATACGTCCTTTTG